>QQSS02017228.1:0-19443 GCA_003687565.2 Craspedacusta sowerbii | reverse complement strand
TCGTTATTTACATCCATATATAGGCAAATGACGAAGCAACGTCAATATACTGTCCATTATCAATGCCCATACAAGGCTAGAGTTTTGCACCAATCTGAAGCCCCAGTAGGTATTTTCGACATACGAATTTAATTTGCCACTTAATAGAGTGTCCAAAAGAATCCAACCAATAAGATTGCTGCATAGCAGCATAACATTGAATGTTTATACGGATCATCGAATGTTTATACGTACCAAAATAATTGAATAATACCTCTCGCACTACATCAGCAGAGTTGCGAAAAGGAAACGTGCTGTGCCAATATCCCAGATGTCGTTGTATAGAAACTACCATCTCCTAGGGCCAAAACGCATTGTCCTCGCAATTCCTATTTACACATTTTGACAAGCATGAACCAAGGTTGATCGGAAGCTTATTTGGCTAATAAGAACAACAAGAATGTTCATGATCCACGGGTTTAAGTTGTCAAAGAATAGAAATTGTAGATGATTTGTACGTATAAAAGTACAATATCGCATTATCAAATTGAATGAGTACACGTATTTCAAGTCCGAAAAAAGGAAATAAAATATACCTATCACGCTTTATCAGCAGAGTGGCGCAGAGGAAGCGTGCTGGGCCCATAACCCAGAGCTTGGTGGATCGAAACCACCCTCGGCTACGGACATAATCCTTTCTCGTCGTGTTTGTTAATAGCAAAATTTGGCGGGCAAGAACTAACAGGAATTACTGATGATCGCAATCTTCCTTAACCTATAGCGGCCAAGATAATGTTCAAGGTATACGAATTTAAATTGCCCTTCGATGAAGAGTCAAGAAGAATCCAACGAAAAATACTGCTGGATCGCAGCATCAAATTGAAAGTATACGGTTTTCGGTTTCGTACAAATTAATTAAATCATACCTCTCACACTACATCAGCAGAGTGGTGAAGAGGAAACGTGCTGTACCAATATCCCAGAGGTCGGTTGATGGAAATCCCTATTTCCTAGGGACAAAAGGTATTGTCCTCGCAATGCCTATTTGCGCATTTTGACGAGCGTGAACCAAGATTGATCGGAAGCTCATTTGGCTATTAAGAACACCAAGACTGTTCATGATACGCGGGTTTAAGTTGTCAAAGAATAGAAATCGTAGATGATTCCAGCGTATAAAAGTGCTGCATCGCCTTATCAAATTGAACTTGTGCAAGTATTTCACTTCAAACAGAGTAATTGAAATATACCTATCACACTGCATTAGCAGAGGGGCGCAGAGGAAGCGTGCTGGGCCCATAACCCAGAGGTCGGTGGATCGAAGCCACCCTCGGCTACGGACATAATCTCTTCTCGTCGTGTTTGTTAATAGCAAAGTTTGGCGGGCAAGAACTGATAGGAATTAATGATGATTGCAATCTTCCTTAACCTGTAGGGGAAAAAAGAATGTTCAAGGTCTACAAATTGTGTAAATTGCAATTTACATATTTTCACGGGCATGAACCAAGATTGATCGGAAGCTTATTTGGCTATTAAGAACAACAAGAATGTTCATGATGAACGGGTGTAAGTTGCCAAAAAATAGAAATTGTAGATGATTCCAACGTATAAAAGTGCGGCATCGCATTATCAAATTGAATGTGTACACGTATTTCAAGTTCAAACAGAGTAATTTAAATATACCTATCACGCTGTATCAGCAGAGTGGCGCAGAGGAAGCGTGATGGGCCCATAACCCAGAGGTCGGGGGATCGAAACCAACCTCGGCTACGGACATAGTCTTTTCTCTTCGCGTTTGTTATTAGCAAAATTTTGTGGGCAGGAACTGATAGGATTTTACAGACTACAGAATACAGAGTACAGAATTTTTTTTTTTTTTTCCAATAAATGGATCGCATCAAATAAGACTCTTTAGATATAATATGTATTATCTCATAATAACGCTCATCAATGTACTTATTGGAACAGGAGGCATCCTCTGTAGGGTAATATGATTAAGGATACCACCTTGCTCAATCTTAACACAGTCATTTATTAGTTTAAATAAGAGGGACGTCGAAGCAGGTAGAAACTGGCAGAGTAAGGAAAAAAGTAAGTGAGACCACGGTATTATTTGAGACAATCTGACTTATGATACGTGCAGGTCTGAAGGAAGCATCAAATTTATGAGGACTCACGATTACTACACTGGCATAATTCTTTTGTATCGAAAGAAAAAAGAAAAACGAAATTCAGTATATGGTGCTACTTCGACCGTTTAAGGTCGAAACGTATTGTACTCAGTCGAAAGTTATTATACTCCGTTGAAATATTTACTTAATGCGCATGCAATGTGATTGAAAGTAGTGTCAAATAAAGTATATAAGTATGCAGCAAAATTCCCTTAGACGGAGCTATAACTTTGGTACTAGCTTAACAAAAAATCACCATCACCTTATAACCAATCACCAAAATTATATGCCCTTAAAATATACTTTGGTCCGACAAACAGAAAGTAATGAGCGATCCCAGTCATGCATAATTTGTTTACAACTTTTGAATCCAAAATTTACTACCGAGAATGAATTTATAAAATGCAAAATTCAATACCAAAGCGAGAAACAAATACCATATTGAATACCAAAACCAAACATCAATAAAACGTGAGTACCAGCACCAAAGCAAAATAACCCTTACAATAATTTTGCTTTCCACTCATCCCTTCGGAGATTTGCCAGAAAGCTGCTGCTCACGTAAACGCACTTATTAGACTCAGTCCAACTTTACACACCAATCAAAGAAGACGTTAGTCGCAAGCTACATATACGCAAGCTTCAACTACTGTCCTCTTGTATGGCACTTTTCTTCTGCACTGTCGCTAAGAAAAATTGAAAAAATGAAGAATAACCAATTCGCTTTGTCTATGATAACTACACGGACAGCTACGCGCAACTGCTGTCAAAACATGGGTAATGCTCAATGGAATCGAGAAGATTGCGATTTATTTGCCTAGAAGTGTTTAAAAACATAAACACTTTGAATCCATGCTACATGAAAGAATTCTTTCAGTTGCCAAAAACAAGCATTCGCCAAGATACCCACTAAACTTAGCGGTACCGAAACGAAACATAGTTGCCTTTGGTACAAGAAGTTTCAGGTCCTTAGGTCCAAAAATCTGTAATGCTCTACCAGAACACGTCAAGTCTAATACTAATGAAAGGCTCTTTAAGTTAAACATCAAAAATTGGAATGGATCTAGGTGCCTTAAGTCACAACCTCATTGAAAGCCGATATTTTTTCATAATTACTTTTATGTTTTACGTTTGACGAGATAGGTCACGTTTTGTGGTATTGATATTTCGGTGTAGTTAGCTTTTTACATTTGCGAGCTAAATTTGTGCGTTTCATTTTGTTACTTTTTGTTACCACCGATCATAAAGAAATGCACTTCTAACAATACCTTATGGCTTGGATCGCAAACCAGTTGATATTCTTACTAGTCAATCTATGTAACTTTTTCGATAGAGTAACGCTAATAAGAACGGCAAAAAAGCGTTTGAATTTTCTTGCCCCGTGTTTTTCTTTAAAATCTAAATTCTAGAACAAATGTGCGTGCTTCCATCATGGCAGGGAACCTAAATTGATGAGATGACTTTATTGTTTCCTTTACTTCTTGTTTTTCCTCATTTGGTGATGTAAATAAGTTTAAATGGGCATGAACCTGGCTACATTCAATTTTGCACACGGTAGGTGGCGAAATACAGTTTAAGAAGGCTAGAAAATTAGCAAAGATTTATGCAAATTTATTTTCCCATTTATTAATATTGCCGGTGTCAAACAACGCAAAACATTCATGGAGCTAAAATTGTGTGGAATATTGTAACTGTTTCTATATTTCTATTCATACAGGACGGTACATGGACATAAGCTTGTAATAGGGCGCACTTGGACGACGGTGTATCTGCTCGCGGGTGCTTGAGTAACTGGCTGTCAAAATAATTTTAAAATGCATTTCTTATGCCTTGTTGTGCTGGTAAGCAAGCAGGCAGTCAATAGTAAAAAAGAAAATTGGCGTTCGTGGACGATTTTTATCTTATATCAAACAAATATCATTTGTAATGCAAGCCTTGCAACGAAGTGTCTAGCTAGTTGTAGAGTGAGGCAAGGCCAAACTTGCAATCATGATTATTACATTTTAGTTGATTGCATCAGGGAGTATTGGAAACAGAATGTAAATTGCATTAACGCGAAGTGATAATAGCTTTAAACTTTTTCATGCTAGATATCATATCTTAAGCAAGGGGATCATTTTTCTTCTACTATCGCAAATCACAAAGATTGATAAGTGTCAATACTTTCATGCGACCTTGCTTAGAGTTCGCCGAAAATGAAGAATGAAAACAGTTGCGTTGGGAATGCAAGAACTCTTCGATTGCTTAATATACGATTAACTTCAAGTTCAACTCCAAGTGACATGGCATATATAATATTTCAAAATATTTATTCATAATATAATAATACTTCAAAATATGAAGCGGGAAAGAGCACAATCAATGCAATAGCTGCAGCAAGCGTCCTTATCGTAGTTGGCTTGAATGGTTATTAAGAAGAACCCCCCCCACACACACACACACACACACACACACGCAAAGGCGCAGCGACCGGAGCTGAAGTATAACAAAAATTTACAAATTTAGCACACATTTAATTGCAAGAGTTTATACACAAAGAAGAACAGGTCATGTGAAATTCGCTCCGTGCCATCTAACTAGATGTATCCGTAGAAAAAATGTTAACAAGTTTCCCAGCTGAAATTTGCTGCATCCGTACCATCTAACCACACCCGGTCATTGCCATAAGAGAAAAAGGGAAAATTGGGCCTTCATGCCGCTGAAATTCATTCTCGTCTTGCCATCAGACTAAACGTAAATTTCCCAAAAAATGTTCTTTTCCAACATTTCTTGTTTCAATAAGCCAAGATAACAGATCGTGACGCAAAATATCATATTGGCTCCTATACACTGGTACTTATACTTTCACAATGAGTAGATCCACTGAACACTAGCAAAAAATTACGGCTTAGCCACCTCCACGAGTAACATCACGGTTAATGTTTTCCTACAGGTTGGGTTAGACTAAAATGCAAGCATAAAGTTGCTCAGTTCTTTAGTTTATTCCATTATGTTGACCCAAGTACTTGAACTCTATCCACGTTGTATATCTGGATAAAGATCAAACAAGAAGTATCTTTCAGAAAATTTCATGAATTTGCAATCGCTCAAGAAAAAGAACAAGCATCTACATGCACCATATCAGTGCGTCAGAACGGATTCTGCTATGATGTGCAGAAGCAAAAATGGAATTAGAACAACTGGTAGTTTTTGTATCGTAGATTATCCATAGAGCACTAGCGCATTTGACATGTATTTTTATCTTTAAGAAGTTTATCTTGTCGATCCAGCGTAGTGGGTCAATATAACTTGATGCATCTACTTACAAGAAATTCAGGAAACTGGTTCTTAGAGAGAAAACTAGTAACCCTCATTATATCTGAATATAGTCCGCGCCATGAGTTATCAATGTTGAAAACACGGTTAACTACCGTTTTAATTTTTCCGATCCTATTATATCGGGCACAAAAGGTATTAAAATTCAACAAAGGACCTGAAAACGCTTGAAGAGAGAAAACCTTTGTCAGAAGGTTAATCACCAAGTACATCTAGAAGTGGCAACTTACCTTCTTTTTCATTCTCTAAAGTATATTTCATACTTGGGTGTCTAGAGTTTAGATAATTAAAGAAGGTATCACATCATCAGTTGGAATGAACTGGGATACTGTCTGAAGATTTATGAGTTTTAGGAAAGAGCATATCGAGAAAGCGATGTACGCGCGTCTTTACGAGTTTCTAGAATCTTCTAAAATTATTTATGATCAACAATTCGGCTTCCATCCACAACATTCGCCTAATCACGCCTTAGTTTATCTCGTTAGTAAAATAACTTATATAATAGACCGCGGCGAATATGCGTGTAGCTTGTTTTTGGATTTCCAAAAAGCGTTTGATACCGTTAATAAAAAAATTCTCTCACAAAAGCTGGAATTCTACGGTATTCGTGGAGTTTGCCTTTCGTGGTTTTCTTCGTATATTATAGGACGAAAGCAATTTGTTGCTATTGAAGATGACTCGTCTAAGATATGTCCTATTGATTTTGTTGTTCCCCAAGATTCGGTATTAGGGCCCCTGCTGTTTCTAGTTTATATGAACGATTCTTATAGATGTTTGTCTTCTAGCTTTGCTCAGCATTTTGCTGACGATACTCTTATATCTTTTAGTTGTTTATCTCCTAAGCGCTTCAAATTACAAATGACGCCTGAAATTTCCAAAATCTTTGATTTGCTCGCTAAACGCTGCCAAGACCGATATTCTTATATGCCATCGTGAAAGAAAAGCTTGCATGGGTAGACGTACTCTGAAGATCAAAAACAAGGAAATATACTTATCTTCCAAAGTGAAGTACTTAAGCGTTGTACTTGACTCGAGACTTACGTGGAGATTTCATGTTTCCGAACTCTCTAAAACACTAACGAGGGCAAGCAGACTTCTCTCTAAAAATCGATATTACGTTGATGATACAACTATCAAATCATTATATTACAGTTTGCTTCACACCCACTATACATACGGTTCTCTTATTTGAGGCATGTCCAGCAAAAATACCTTAAATAGGATTTCGATGCTCCAACGGCAAGCTAAAAGAGTAATTACATTTTCCGATTATTCCGCTCCTACATCAAACTTATTCTCTCAACTGTAGTTTATGAAACTGAAAGACCCAATTACATTAAATTTGGCCTTATTCGTGCATGGCTGGCATTGTAATGCACACACTTCCAAAGTAAAGACGAGAGCAAGTGAATTGAAAAGCGTACTTCCAGGACTCCATTCCTGGGAATAATTCTTGATGAGAATTTGACTTGGAACAACCACATAATTCTGGTTGAGTTAAAAACATTGGAGCAATAGCTAAAGACCGTATGCGACTTCTGTAGCAGCCAGGAGCATTTATGTTTCATTTGTGCATCCATTTATTTCTTATGGGAATATTGCATGGGCCAGTACATGCAAAAGTAAGCTTTCCAGGATATTTACCCTCCAAAAACGAGCTGTTCGAATTAACTCGCATGCGGACAGATTATCTCATTCTCGACCCCTTATGGTGCAACACAAACTTCTAAATGTGCTTGAGCTTAGCATACACCAGACATTAACATTTGTCTTTAAGCATCAGCACAACATGCTGCCAATTGTGTTTAAACCGTATCTCAAGCAAATAGGGCATCGATATAACAGTCGACTGTCTAAGTTTGACTATGGTGAAAATCGATTAACTGGAATAAGTCGGTTTAGCATTTCTTCATAAGGACGTTATTTATGGAACCGAACTAAATGCTCATTAGCCAAAGAAAGTTCCAAATTGAAAAATTTCAAGTCCAAGCTTAAAAAATTTCTCCTCCAATCCACTTCTAGTACTACTGTTTGGTAAATCAGTTTTCCTTTTTTAACATGTGAGTTGCATGTCATCTAAGGCCTTATGATTTCTACGCTTCATTAAAGCTAGAGATGACTGGCACCATTTTGAATGAAAATCTTTCGCGTTTTTTGCAATTCATTGGCGACTATATCTTGAACTGAACTGAAGAAAAAATTGGCAAAACTATCAGTGCCCATAGCAAGGACTGAACTCTATGGCAGTAGAAATGAAAAATTTTAATGTGCGGCGTTATAAAACCATCTGCATAACATTAACATTAACAATCTTTAATTCAAAACCAACTTTCAGTAAGGAAATCAAAGCGTTATTGGCAGCTGCGTGTGCGTAACTTCCAATATATAATCTCATTTTATAACTTCTGATCCCTATCTACGATTTTGCATTTCTATTGAGTGTACTGTGTAGTTTATTGTAATATTTGGTGTTGGATGGAATATATTGGGCAGTGAATTTTAGTACTGATTATATTTTGATAGAGGTATGGTTTTACCTCCACTGGCAAGCCTGATAAAATCGCTGCATACACTTTTTTTCTGGCGACTGTTCTCATTCCGTAATTATTAAGTTTTGATATCCTTTACGCATCGTGCACTTCTATTGAGTGCCTAATGTGATTGATTTGATGATTAATTTAGTGATGGAATGGCTAGCGCAATTATTTCATGTCATCTGCCTTTTGGCAGAAGTATCAAAAGATATTTTTTTAGTTTTGGGAATCGCGGTTTCACATTATAGAGGCTTTGCCATCTTGTACACGGCCGTTTTCTTTGTATTCACTCCGAATTGTGTAGACCAAACTGCGCGCTAAATGTTGAAAGGTTGATCACGTTTTATTCAATGCTTATTTTGATCCATTCAACCTCACTATACTTCATAGTCTTATATCCATGTCAAAACAGAGCTAAGATTCAGACTGATGATAAAATAGCATCAGTATGAGTCGCTACTTAGATAGACTATGACCTCATTAGCTGTACCCTAAATGAGAGAGCAGTCTCATTGTGTGTGTAAATTGTAAACGCGAACTCACATTTTGGTGGCATTCTCAATCCGATGAGCCCTGAGGCTATAGCGGATGCCTCCGTCTTCAAAAACATCATGTAGCATTTCAGTTTTCACTTCGAGTTCATTCTTCTTCATTCTTTTATTTTAATGGTTTGATGTCTATATGAATGGCATTTCTGGATAAAAATGAATCATGTTGTTGTTGTTGTTGTTGTTGTTGTTGTTGTTGTTGTTGTTGTAACCTTACAAGCAAATGGGAAGCCAACTACGGGGTTCGGTCCTTTGTTTCATTTCCTTCCATATATGGATGCAAATACGCAGTTTATACATACCATGGCTACCATGGTTACTTTAAAATGGCCGACGCTATCCAGTGTACCCGAAACTGTATTCTCGTAGTTTATTGTCGTTTGTGTCTACGCGCCCTAGTGAGCTAATGCTGTTTCAAGTTGCAAAGACGAAGCTTCACACCTTTTTTTTCTAGCAAAGTATGTGATATTTATCCAAACTTTTGTTCAGTTGCGTAAAATCGCAAAATAAAGATGCGTCATAAGTTTATGTCGTTAAGCTTACATCACTAGTTACATTATAGGTTTTCTCATTCCGGTCCCTAGCATTTTCATCTAACGGATGACTTTTCTGCAAATTAATCATTACGTGCAGTTAACGTGGTGCTGATTACCATAATAAATTTTCTTGATTTTGGTGATTTCCTTATCAAGACAGTACCAAGAAATGTAACACAACCGAAATGTTTTTTTTTTAAGTTGCTGTGTTTCACATTAGTGCAATTACTAGAAATTTTCCCTTAAATTTAAATATTTGATCTCTGAAAAGGAAAGCCTTCAATCAACCACCGCACACATTTGTTGAGGGCACATTTCCATCGTTAACATATTTAGAAGCCATAATGGTTTTTCCTAAGATTTTCATTAAATGATTTCCAGTCCGAAGATATCTGAATTATTTGTAAACTTGGAAGGCCCAGATGTTAAGAGTAAAATTTCCTATGTAACTGTCCAAGTGTATGGATAATTTTAAACGAGAGATAATGATAATTTTTTTTTCCAGCTTTACTGAAATGTTAAGACACAGATATTTTGTGAAAACTTAGTAATTGCCTTTTTTGCCCAGTAGTTGGTTGAGTGATACTTCCAAAGGTTGACATGCTAAAACAATATGGAACCTTACTTTGGGCAAAAGCATAGCATACTAAGCACGTTTCTCTGATTTCCTTTCCTCATTAAAAAGTAGTTTTTTACTTGATTTCTTTGATGCCAGATACTCAGATTTTATTTAGCACTGCCATAGATATCATACTGTATTCTTCAACATTACTATTGTTGTGGTAAAATGAAGTTTTTTTTGAGTTCCCGGGATTCCATAATCAATCCTGGACATGCATCTTCTGGACTTAAGTGTAGTAATATGCTAAGTGTGTACCTTAGTAAGTTATGCAGATGCATAGACTTGATGTTATATGTTTATTAATATAAATAGATAGATGGATAGAATGATAGATAGATAGCTAAATATATTGATAGATTTTTATCAGAGCCAGAGTCTAGAGTCAGAGTTTTATTGATTTTTGCTGGACTGTGAGATATGCAGAACTTTGGCAAATGCTAAAGACCATAACGCAAATTTGTGGTTTAGTATCGAGACAGTACTAGCAGAAATTTGGATTCTAATTATGTGTATTGTGAGAAGTTTGGGTAACATTTTCTCATAAGTTGAAGTAACATTTGCTCGCTTTACATTTTCCTCGTTTTCATTACCAGCGAACTTCTTTCCTTTTCTCTTTTCTCATAGAAAGTTGGCTGTCAAGAATACCTCTGAATGACAAGCAAAAAATGTGCAGATCTATCTTACATGGTTTATTTGGAGTCTTCATAATGATTATTGTCTCAACGAACTTCATAAATTTGACTTATCAAGGACATGTGAACAAGAAAATAAAAATGGTGGTAGGTCAGGTATTCAGGCATGAAGTAAAGACCAATCACATTGGATATTGCACTATCCATAAAATCCTGGTAATTTGTTAATTAATGTTCAATTTTTAAGTAAGAGTCATATGTCTTATGATGACCAGATGCTAGTTTGTTTTGCATTTATGTAGCTTTGCATGTGGTCATGTCAAGTTTTCTTTTTTTAATCCACGAGCAGTAGTGTATAAGGGATCTAAGTGCCATGACTCTTTTTTACTTAGGCATGACCATATTTCAAAAAGAATATATTTTACTATATTATGTCAACTATTAAGAGTTCTTTACCATCTGTATGCTAGTTTTTAGCAAGAATGATTTTAGCAAAATCAGGTGCATCATCTAAGAATTTATTTTGGAATAGAAATTTTTTTTGTAACAATTTTAAATCATGACAAAGTTTGGATTGAGGAACAGTCAAAGTTGAGGTTGATTGCTTCCAGTTGATGAAAAGCAATGATTTCAAACAAGGCCATTTGATCTGCTAATAGATCCATTTTGAATGACTTTTTAAAAGTCATGATCTGCTAAAAACGGGACAATAGAAGCAAATGACCTATAGGATTACAAACTTTCTGGCTTACTCACTTGTATGAGATGAACACAGGAGTTTTACATATACTGGACAACTTGTGGATTATGCTTACATAGAACACGGACCCCACTATAAATGCATACACCTTTAGGGTGGCCATTTCTACAAAGCCAAATTCTCAGTGTGGGGAAGGGGGGGGGCAAGAATGTGACTTCTGTACATATTTTTCTACTGTAGCACTGGTATCAGGACAGGTAAAATTTGATGCAGATCAATTTATAAGACAAAAGCAAAAAAGGAAGCTTGCAAAATGCGACTGATACAACTAACTGTATCATATTCGCAACGATGTGAGGCATCATTATCATCTTGAGTGCTACCATCCACTGCACAGCGGCAAAGTGTGCAAACTTCTTGAAAAGCGTCCCTGCTGCTCTTCTTCATGAATTCGTGCTCTTTTATGTTTTTCGTATGAGCGAAGTTTGAAGATTATAGGCAGTTTACTTAAAGCGACCCAAGCCGCGTCAACGTGTAATCACTTGCGGATGCATTTTCAACCAATGATACATCAGATGGATATTTAGCACCGCTATCCATCAATTGCTTGTTTGAACCGGGCTAATTTGGCTTGAGATCAGATGCCGCCATGTTTAAATAGTAGTTCCTTTTTTTCAAGGTGTTAAGAAATAAATTGCAGATTGCTTATAAATTACAGGCAGATTCAGCGCATCTGTAAAAAGAAAGAAAAATGTATGTCCGGCGTGAAGCTGCGCCGGACGGAGGACAGAGCAATCAAAATCCGGACAGTCCGGTGAAAAGGAGGACGTATGGCCAACCTATACACCGTGCTTCATTAAATATACACACTTCCGATATGAATACGCAGCTCATGAAGACGCATGTAGGCCCTGACCTTGTATGGTGCGCGCGTGTTGTAGATGTTTCAGTGAGTTGTGGGTCGTACCTGTGGTTGTATGAAGTATATCTTGGAAGTATGTGCTGAGACCATCAACGCTCGCTCCCTTCCTATTACAAATTTTGATGTTGCTAGTTAGAAATTTTTAATTTGAGTGTGATTATCGCCTTTGGTCAAGTTGCTAACTGTTAATATAACATTAGTCTCCTGTGGGTCCGCCGTTCATTGTGTAACGCCATCCTCTCTTCTAAAACATTCAATATCGGAGCAATTCATGTGCCCACGCCTTCTTCTTATAAATAGTTTGCTGTGAATTTGATTATGCTAGTTGAAAATGGTGCCAAAACATATCATAACGGCTGCAAAAGCCTGTTTATTAATTCTGACAATTGCTACAAACTTGGTGTTTCTTCTTCCTTGTGAATAGGTTTTTAGGAATAAGACATAAAAAACCGGTCTCCAAAACCAGAACACTTGCGATTTACATGATGGTCTGATTAAGGGTCAACTAGACTAATTTTCTTTGCGTATTTTAATTGCTTACTGTTATTGACCCTATTAAAACCAGCATTATTTATAAACGATTTCGGCTTTGAAACCTCTTCCTCACCGGTATGATCAGGCTTGACGAGTTCCAAAAACCTGTTATGATCTCCGATGCTCTCGATGTTTGGATTGTTGGAGACGGTTGACTAAATGCGTTTGAAAACTCGATGATGGAGTGCGGGTAGTGAATCCTGTCGGTGTTCAGTGCTCCAAAGTTCGTCACTGTATAGGATCGCACTCAAAAATGATGTTGCATCCAGTGACTATGATGTGATCGATTGTTATGGTCGAGTACCTTGCGTTCACAAAATCTTGCGGTGCTAGAAGGATTTTCTCGCGATACCTATTCGATTGAAAGACTCGGAAAATTGGTTAATTTTTGGGTGGTTGCCCGAAGCACTTGTTATTAGCCATTCCGTGGGGCTCACCAATACCGTTCATGTTTCCAAGGATTGCAATAGCTTCATGTCGAGGAATTTTCTCCAGCGATGCTTCGAACTCATCCGGTATGATTCACGTTTGGAGCTTCACCTCTGTCCTTTTCCTGCAAAGTAGTCTAATGGATCGGCAGCAATTACGTTTACGTTGCTGGTAGATTGAGTGCTCAAACTAGCAACATAAATTCAAGAGTTAACGAGATAGAGAGGATTATTTTCGTCGTTACTCCAGTACAAAGCCTTCCATGTGCGTTTGTGGAAATCTCATAATTCAAGTAAACTTCTTCGTGAGATGGCACATGATAATCTGATGAAACTTTGATTTTTATCTCCCGTTCTTATTTTGTATTATACAATTATGCTCGGAAGCTCGTAAAGTTAACCCCGCCTGCAAGTAGCCTATGAAATCTGGCAATATTGGGATAAATAACAACTGATTTTTAATTCCCTATCGAAAGTTTTGTAAGCCTCGCCGGGTTGTGCTAACTGGTGTCCGATTTTGTGACGTGGGTATCCGAAAGGAATTAGGGAACCATTATATGTAAGTGACTTTTAACCATGCGTTTCTTCTTGAATTTGCAGTTTTGCTGGCACCACTGATATTTACAAATGTTGATCCCTTAAGAACATCACTTCGAGAGATCAACACAAATAACGATTGGCTTTGTGCAAGCAGTTTTTTTTTTAACGAATGTAAGGCCGAATGAATTCTTCATTTTTCCAGAAAAAGGCAACTTCATGTAAGAATAATATATTAGTAACAAATGCCTTTTTTTAAACGACAGTGACCAAATCCTGTAAAACGTCGTAGGGAAATTGTCCCCAGCTCCACTGATGCCTGTCTGGACCGTAGCATCATAGAACATTCAAAGTCGCGTCGGCATAGCAAACAAGACCTTCTGTTACTCCAAGACGGAAACATTTATTAAGGACTTGGAGTCCAATGCATTGGTGCTGAAGCAGTCATTTGTATCTCGGTTGGGGCTATCGTTGCTGGCCAACGACATCTTCTGATGGAAAACATGGCCCGCGAGGCTGTTTTGCCGTGCCTTCGAATTTGCTTAAACCTTGGACAAGTCGAAAGAATGTTCCTGGCAATAATTTTATACTTTCCCTGACCGTGACTGCTGATGTTGAATAAAGATTGCAGCCTAGTTTTCTTCTTATTTAGGACGATCAAGAGTAGATAGTACGCAACCTCAACAATTCTGAATTTTTATATCATTACCAATTTGGTTTCCGAAAGAAATATTCAACAAATCACGCTCTAGTCAGCGTAACTGAACTAATTGAGTCTCCTTTTGAAGGAAAAATTCTCCTGTGGAGTATATATTGATATACAAGATATGAACATATATATTTATATTTATTATTATATAAAATATATACGCATGCATTTGTGTTTGTATTTATGTCTTCTTTCTTTAAGGTTCTGGACGCAGGTTCGGAAGGCCGAGAGCTACCATCGTGGGTACGCTATGACGAGGAAAGGCGGGCACTTCTTGGCTTGCCTCCGACCAAGTCTGTTACTTTGTTCTCTATCCTATTGTTCGGAGGCAGCATTGGTCAGTATGTAGTCCTTTGCGACTCTTATACAGTTGAAGTAGAGGTGTTTGGAAATGAAACTAGTTTGAGCTACATCATAGGACATTATCTTTATGTGTCAGCTGTACCTGGAACTTCAACATGGGAAGGAGATATGCAAGTTTTAGAATCCATTCGTTCTTGTGACCTAAGCGCTCGTGGATTCATCCTAACGTTAGTGCTAGCAAGTGAGCATGAATTATCTTCTTTTCAACAAATTAGTGTAAGTTTAAAGCTAACTGAGCGTCTCCGCATAGCAAGTGCCCTTCAACAGGTATTGCCACACGGGCATGCAGGCCACATGACTTCTCAGCTCTCGTCCATATACGTGCATGGCGCTAACTCATATTCGTTCAGCACCAAGCATGCAGTGTTGTACAGCTTTTCATGGCTTCTGGGATGCAGCCTGTTACAAGGTTATCGACAGCATCTTTTTCACCGGGGTCTAGTGCCCGATATCGAAGCTGAGTCAGGCTTGAGAGTTTCGTCGTGGCATTTGGCCAGTGGCTTGCTTTCTCGCCACAGGCGTGATGTATTTTTTGGGTCCGTTACAGCTTTGGTTGGAACTCCAGTCGTTACTCAATCGCCATACCGATCGCTTGTCGTCTGGAGTGCGTTGTCTTCCGATGCCTCTAAAACAGAAGATGTGGCAGACGTTTCTTTGACTACGTCGGTATTGCTTGATCATACTGTGTACAGTTCTGCTGGTGCATCCTTTATCCATTCGTGCAAAAGTGCTGCTTTTGCGAATGATAGTATCGTTTCTGTGACGCTAGTGACGACTTCGCTCCGATTGAGTTTTACGTCGCTAGATAGGCCTCCCTCGTGCACGAGATGTTCAGTCGGAATGGAGACCACGTCATCGCTTATGATAACGCCCGACTTGGAATCGCTTTCGCCGTCATCGCTGCATTCTTCATTCATTTCAGCTTCAATAGCTCCTTCTCATACTGCAACGTCGTTTTGGCAGCCTGAGTTAACCACCTGGACTCAGAACTCTATTTTGGGCAGCCCGAGCTTTTGTGATAACTCCTTTTCACTAATCTCGCCCAGTTTTACGTCAAAGTTTATTACTGTCGCAGTGTCGTCTACCTCAACACGTCCTGGCGAATCTTTGCATATCTTTGCTACTTTTTCATCGGCAACCTCGCTGATCGGCGCTGCTTCTAGTGTTATGGTATTGACTCATTCCATAACAAACTCGTTACATTCGATAAGTTATAGCCTGCATTCATTGCCACTAAGCCTGCCTGAAGAGATTTCTGTCGGTTCTTTGAGCTTTATCCAGATGTCTTCTTCAAGATATGTCCACGCCGTAGAATCCGACTCTAAGATTTCCTTCAAAGTATCTTCATCTGGGTCTTTCTTACTTGAATCGCCGTCTTATCTGGTCTCAAAAGCGTTGGCTAAAACTAGTACGGCTCAAACTTTTGTTTACTTCACAAGTATCCTGTCAGATTTTCTGTATCCATCAATTTCTATGCATTTCTCAGGATCTGGTTACCTGACTTCACGGGAATCGATGCCTTCAAAACAAAGCTTTTTGACTTCTGTGATCGATTCAATGCGTTCTTTAGTGATGCTATCAACAGAATCGTTTTCATGCTGGTCTTCCTGCTCACCCACTGCATCTGCCATATCTGGTCAGTCGATGAGTGAATTTACATTCTCTGAATTTTTCGACTCGTGGACTCCACTGTCTACCCTTCACTCCATCGCTAACACCACTTACAGCCCGAGCGTATTGCTAAGTACTGGTTTATCAGCTGCCGCAAGTGCTTACAGCGCCGCGCAGCCTTCTAGCTGGAGTGGGACTCAGTCACCATTTCCAACTATTCAGTTCCCGCTTTCTAGTTTTGCCGAAGCCAGAACGAAAGACTTAGCAACGCTGGAGTCTATATTTTCGACGCAGCTGCATGCGATGTCGGCTACTTCTTCGGGAGAAACAAAAAAATCTGAACCCTTCTCGTTTATTACTTCTCTGTCAGCTGCTAGCGGAAAGATTGAAACTGACTCCGGTTGGAAGAACACTTTATTTTTACTATCTCAATCGACGTACCCAAATACATACCTTCATCCACTTAGTTCAGCAGAAGGTGCCTCCCCTCTATCCACTTCTTCTTCTGAAATATTAACAGAACATTCGTTATTTCCAAAAAACTTGCCGTTTTCTAGTTCACTAATCACGGCTCAGTCGTTTGTGGCTGGGTCCCCAAGGGCAGGTATGGTATCTACTTCTGCTTCTTTGACAATCCTGTTTGATCAAAGTACGTCAATGCTCGCCAATGCTTACACTCTTGGCAGCTCTCTTTCATTCTTTACGGGTTCATGCCTATTTGAAACAGAGCGTCTTCAAACTTCGCTTTCCCGGGCATTCTCGAGCAATTCATCCAAATTTAATGGAGATTTCGCTACTAGTTTCATCCTCTCAAGCGTAAAGACGACTGCTTTTACAACGCCGATGTCTGCCAAGGTACAATCTTTGTGGTTCACTGACCTTAGTGTCGAATCTTCTGGTTATGTGAGTTCCCTGAATTTTCAAGTTACTATTCGCTCCCTCGCTACCATCGTTTCTTTTCAACATCTTGTTTTATCCGAGGGAAGCACAGTTTTCTTAAAATCCACTCCAGCTCCTGACGAGGAACTGCGGACAGCTAACTTGAATTCAATGTCGTCTGAGAATATATACAACATCATCAGTATCTTTTCCACGTCTAATCATTTAGCTTCATCCAAAAAATCTCTGACCTCCTTGTTGCAGCCGTCAATACCGGATTTCACTCCGACTTCTGTGCTAAGCTTCGCGTCTTCAAATTTCGCCAGCCTCGTATCTACAACCCCCAACTCATCGCCTTTGATGAGTTTACTGCTTAGTGACTCCGCATCTTCAGGGTATTTTAGTTCGATGAGTATCCGAATTGCGATTTCATCGAAAACCCTGGGTTTTTCTATGTCGGCGACAGTAGGGCCAACAGCTTCTAGTTCATATACTACGAGAATGCTTATCGCTTCGCCTAGCTATGATAGTGTGTTTGGCAGTTCATTTGTATCAGGCAGCTCGCATAATACACTTTCCGCTAAGACGCTATCTGCTTTCCGTACGGCTTCAGATGCAACTAGACCTACATCCACACTCAAGCCAGATGCTGGTCCTGTACTCCTGAACAGCATTGGCACTTTGAGCGTAGAGGTAGGCAGATTGTTTTTGTACGAGGTCCCCGAGCATACTTTTTATGACCAGGAGGATGGCTTGACTAGAAATCTAACAGTGCAATGCGTGGACGTAGATGGAAGGGAGTTTAAGTCTACATGGTTGACTTACAATCACTTGACTCAGTCGTTTGTTGGACTGCCGCTTCTATCGGATATTGAAGTACCCGGAAAATCTAGTGTAGAAATCGTTCTTGTGGCTAGTGACTTGTCAGGAAACTATGTTGTGGATGTTTTCTACATTTATCTTACGAGATTCAGTAATCAAATAAATTTCTGGCTATCTGCAACATTTGCGCTCGACTACGCTGATTTCTTCCAGAGCAAGCAGCAACAAGTTGCCTTGGTGAAACGCGTGTCTGAATTTCATGGCGACTTTTCATACCAGTCTCTGGTCATTTGTAATGTTTCTTCAGGTTCAGTAGTGTTCACGTGGTCAAACGTGAGTATGTCTGGTCCTCTTTGTAATAAAAACCTCATTAGTGAAGTTGTGTCCGCTACAGTTGATCCGAGTGGCCGACCTCACCCAAAATTTATGGCTTACATGGCACCCGAATATCTTGTAGTGTCGATCTCATGGTCTTTCGTTGGCGCTTGTTCTGTGGCCCCAACGGTGCCGACAAGCGGTTTACAAGCGAAAAGTACGGTCAGCAAAGCTTTCCTCAACCACGTTCTTCCAGTTATCGTGGTTCTGTTGGTTGCTCTTGTCGCAGCTACAGTATCTATCTTCCTATGGAGACGCAAACAGTCGAGGGTACTTGTCTACGACGGCAAACCTTATGCAAAAGGGCGTCCTGTTCTCCTCCCCGATGAGTTTGAGTTGAAATCCTGTCCGGAAGAAAAGTCATGTAAACTTCCTTGCTCGTTTATCGCCCCGTTCGAAGGTGATTTGCTGGTTCAACGGACAGCGCGTCCTACCGCGTTTCCACAAACAGCGCATTCGTATGAGGGACCTTATGTAAACGACGAAGACAGCAGTTCATCACCCAGCGTCAGTGACACAGACTCATCAGATTTTAGTTACCGCAGACAGAGTGCATGGCGGTCCGGTCGTAGTGATCCACCTTCTCCGCCTCCACCTTACGTGGTGCCTCCGCGGTATACCCAGCCTTTTCTGAGGACTAGCGGGAGACTTGGTTCAGAATTTCTTTAGCTTTTTGGAAGTTTTGAAGACGTCATTTTATTTTTCATATGCCTGCATAGTAGAAGCTTATTATTAAATCATTCATATGCCAACTAGCTGCTCACGTTTTATAAAAGTATATGAACAGATTGTTCGAGTTCGCTGATTCACGAGCGCTGTAAATGACTTAGTGTAAGCGTTTTGTATTTACGATATTGGCTATGATGAATTGACGTTTGACGATCCACTTTACCAGGCGTGTCATACATATTTTTCCGTTTGCAATATTATTTTTCCTGCGATTACTGAAATAAATTACTTGCATCGCGGTAGCACAAATGAATTTCATCGTGTCAAAAACTATCGCAATGTGGCTGATGCAGAAGCTAAGGGTTTTCTACAAGTAACCGGGTGAAGGATTAGGACCGGAGTGCTATATTATTCTTGAGTTTCTTTGACACAACTTTAGGCGTATGAAAATATGTATGCATATATTTATGCATGTATGTATGAATGTATGTATTTATGTATGTATGTATGTATGTATGTATGTATGTATGTATGTATGTATGTATGTATGTATGTATGTA
>QQSS02017117.1:0-19446 GCA_003687565.2 Craspedacusta sowerbii | reverse complement strand
GTATTACGCTGCCCCGCTTAGAATTACTCGCTACGCTTATCGGCGCACGCTTATGCCAGTATGTTACCAAAGCACTTAAGTCCTCTGCATTTACTATCAAATCACGAACTCTTTGGACAGACATATTCCACATATTCCGCATATTCCACAGAATTAGCGGAACGCTTTTAACGTTGTTGAGAAATTATCTCTGTGGACGATTCCAAAGGGTCATCTTGAATGGCGTGGCGTCCTCCTGGAAGCCTGTCTTGGCTGGTGTTTCACAACGCTCTATCTTAGGACCTGTTCTTTTTTTTAGTATACATAAACGACCTAGTTTTGGACCTGCAATGCAAGCTTGAAAAAATTAGAGTCTGCTCAATGCAAAGTAGCCTTAAGCAATTACTGGTGCCTGGAAGGGCAGCTCAACAACAAAACTGTATGAAGACCTGGGTTGGGAAAATTAGCCGACAGATGTTGCTGTCGGAGACTACCCTTATTCCGAAAAATAAATTTAGCACATTGCGTGCCACCTTACTTAACATTGTCTCTGGTATTTCGGGGTTTTCAGTACTAGACATTTGCGCTGACGAGCTACGCAGAATTCTCTTGTACGGTTATCGAGAGCGAAATAACATTATTAATAGGAAAATTCTTCTTGCGACAATCCAGTTTATTTTACATACAAAGAGATTCTCGTAATCTATGTTTAACCAAGCTTACATGAATAGCCAGTGTTTCTATTAAGCTTGCTAAGCTTGCATTTCCTGCGCAGAGTTGCAGTTTCTTTGTATCCTGCTCGCCACGTGGTAGTCTCCGTTTGAAAGAGTTTTTAGATTTTTATATTCGGTTTTAATATGGTGGTGGTTGCTGCTTCGTTATAAAAATATAAATAACTAAATATATTAAATATTAAATATAAATAAAAAACGCATATAAAAATTAATGAAAAAAAAGGCTTACTGATAACTGTCACTCAGTGTAGACCGTGACTTAACTTTCTTTCTAATAGAATTGTCATAATTGCTGACGCATCGAAGTGCTTGCAACACAATCCATTCATCATCCGCAAATCAAAACTTCATTATAAGACATACTTTAATTTATGATTATTACAAACAGTACGTGCTGCTCTGTTGTTTCTTCAACGTCCTATCTTCATTCTTACCGGAATTGATTTTAAATCTACATCCTTTGCCTCCAAGGTTTCCACGGTCGTACTCATAAGCATTTCCAGCTCTATGTTACAGAAGCCAGCGGTGCAGAGCTCCATGCAACGACTGGGTTTGGCAACCTCATTTCTATCAAGACGTCTGTAAATGCCTTCGCTAAAGGCAATAGTATCACTCACGCAATACAAAAGTACAGTTAATATTAGCGTGAACTTTCATTTTCCGAGAAACGTTTATAGTGAATGGGAGGGAAGCAAAGATTTGTCTCAACTTTTCTTTCTGTTCTTCATTCTTACGTTTAGTACAAGAAATCGGCCAATGTATACGAACTCTGTATGGATTTGACGCTAGCGCCCAAATACAGGAATGGCCCATGGCGAGAGGTTGCAAATGGTTCTAGATAAGTCCACTTGAAATAATATACAGTTAGAGTTCAAGACCTCGGCCGCTTGGAGCTATTCCACTCGTACCTGCAGTAGCGGCTTTTAGTGACGGGTTCAGCCGGTATTCCACGTCGTAAATAGCGACACTGATGCTCCCAAATTCTCGGCAATGCCGACTTTACGTCGGTGACGTCTTTCGAGCTCCACAATCGCTCAGCGACTGCAAAAGAACGACCGAACGAGCGAGGAATAATGTTCGTCGCGTCCACGTACTCTCCCCACATGGCGGCAGAACCACCGATAACCAGTTCCTTCTGGTTTTCATTGCCTGGAAAATCGTGCGGGTCGCATTTGTAGAACGTCGGCCAATCCAGTCCGTACTTGATGTAATTCAAGTACCAGCAGGAGGACAATATGGCCTTGTGTCCTCGTTTCGTTACGCGCTCAAGTTCGTGGTTCCAGTTTTCGCTTTTCCATATATTCACTATGGTGTCATCATTTATCTCCACCCCATCATCAAAGACCTCCTGCCATACAACATAATGTTTCCCAAGCTTTTCAACTATTTTGATCAGTTTGTTGAGAAAGTAAGTGTGCAGTGTGGTGCCATTACCTGGTCCAGAATCCTGTCTGGAAACCAGCCACTTCCGAATGTCTGGATTGCTCATCCAACATTTGAAGTCGACTTCGTCCCCACCAAGATGTAGGTAGGTGTCAGGGAAAACATCTGCCACCTGGAAAAGAAGAATAGCTTAAAATCTATGGCTGAAAGCAGCAGAGCAATCATCACACATAAAAACAGCTGTCCAAGCATTAAGTAAAACAAATTACGAGGCAACTCCAAGGGATACAAGGGTATACCTCCTTGAAGAATCTCCCTAAAAAGTCGTAAGTGGATTCCTTGATTGGGTTCATGGGACCCATCATGTCGTTGAAGAGCTCTTCTGGCTGGTCGGTACTGCGGCACTCGGTGAGTAAGCCTTCAATGCCCTGCCAAGAATGGGTGTGTCCTGCAAGAAGCAAGGAAGGAAAACTCAAGGAAATCCCACTGCATGCCGAATCGGCCACAGATAACTGCAAGCACGCAAAATGTCTTGAATTTCGTGCGTATTCGTGCTGTGACCAAAGTGACTGCAAATAAAATGCAAAAAAAAAAAATGTTTCTGCTATAGCTTGAATATCGGCAGAGAATATTGCTTGGCAAGTGCACATGTTTGTGTGCGACTTGTTCAATTGAAACCGAAGTCATTGCTACTCTTTAATGAACCCGATGGCGAGTCATTGCCGGCGCCTAGACTAGACATTTGATGTGCGATCTAATGAACTTAAATACGTTTTTCGTAGTTATGACAAACTTTAAAAAGCTATCCACCTCATTTTTACCACCAGCTTAAGGGGCAGATCTCCCTGGCTTTTCTTTAGCACTGCGACATCAATAGTAAAGCGTTTAACTGAGATGTAAGTTTTAAGGGGAAACCTATGCGCAAACCCTTCTTGAATAAGGGTCCTCTTTTTCGTCCTCTAGGTCTAAAACATTAGCCCACCCCTATTATTACGACCCTGGCGGGAAGTTAGTGAAGCTTGGCAAGTAAGCAGATGTAAATGTGACGGAAACGGCCATACCAGGTGTATCAAACTCCGGCATGACTCGAATGCCTCGCATCCGGGCGTACTCGATGATGTCCTTGACGTCCTCCGGTGAGTAAACGTGCGTGCGTGGGTCGAAAGAGCCCTTCTCGTGCAGTTGCGGGAACGTTCTGCTGACGAACGGGAAGGAAGGGTCGTCCACGATATGCCAGTGCAGGACGTTGAATTTGCTGTACGCCATGGCATCGAGAAACTGGAAGATCACTTGTACAGGTAAGTAGTGTCTGGAAGTGTCTATAAGAAAGCCACGAAATGTAAATCGTGGGAAGTCGAGAATCTTGTTCCTATGGATGACGTAGGATGACCTGTTTTCGAAAACTAGCTGGCTGAACGTCTCTAATCCTCGTAGCGCGCCCCACACAGACTTAGCGATTAGCTTTGCCTCGGGAAGGTATACATCCAGCTCGTACGACTCGTCACTCCCAGAGTCTAAGCGCTGGTTCATGTCTTCTACGTGAATATCAAGAGACTGTAGCAGATGGAAGCTTGGATTTGGCTCAAATGACTTGTCGGGAAACGTCAACTCTTTGTATCTACTGATTGCATTGATCATGATTTCATTAGTCGAGGTTGACTTGAAGACAAATTGATTCGGATCACAAGTGAATATCACATCCTTGTCTCGCTCCTCACCACGTGGCTGCGGCCATACTGACCCCCGTTCGTATGCATAGCCGAGATAGGTATGTTCGGCCACGTAGCTCGTCGTCTTTGATCGCTTACCGGCAGCGCTGTCGTCGTTCAAGACGTCAATGCTTTGAAAATCGTCGACAAAATTCTCACTTAACGAAGGAGCGATCAAAGATTCCGATAGCGATACGTTGTTGGGAGCTGGATCGGAAAGACTAGTCTGAATATCGCAGCGCGACTCCGTGCTCATCAAAAGGAGCACGACAATGCAAAAAAGCATCTTCAAGTAGAAACGGAGCAAAAGATAAGAACAGAGCTCACAATCAGGACGTCACGACTTGGTAGCGCTGCACCATGACCATATATTTTGACTGTAATCAAGCAAAAATGAATTCACATCCAAAAACAGCGACGCCCGACATCAAAGGAAATTATACCATGCCGCAAGGTCGCCTTTGCAAGTGGCGTTTGGACATGAAGCGGCCTAAAAATTAATTTGTTTACACGCAAGGTCACGATCAATCATCAGCTGCTCACGCAACCAGACTCGCAATTAAACGAAAAATTTCGAGACGCAATTTTCTCGCTAAATAACTTCAAAGGTTTACCCGCAAACTTCGGTGACAGATTAGTGCGAAAGACTTGAGCCAGAGTCAGACGGAAGAAGAACAGTGATTCAACTACTGACGCAGATCAGGAAGAACTCTGACTTTTCAAACAGCATTATCAAACCTTAATCCTTCAAATATGAACCCTGCATTTACTTGCGTCCTTTGATTTCTAAAGGTCTTCAATAATTCATCGTTGCGTAGGCTAGGTGCCGCATCGAGAACGGAAGGACATGGTCGATGAGTGGTCCGTACAATACGCAAGAAAAATGATCACGCTTACAAACATAGTTGTTACATTTAATTAACAATTATTAAGTTACTCTATATGGTATACCACTACAAAAGATAAGAAAGCTTTGTTACCACTCCATGAAAACGCGCATTACTATTGAGCACAACTTATTATTGATTCGTGTCCATGCAAAAACATTCAAAAATAAACAGCGTCAATCCCCCAAACATATGTACTACTGGCAAACTCCATGATGCGAAAGATAAACAAAACAAAGATAAATAAGATTTTCTCTTACGAGGAGTGTGACAGAAGACAGATAAAGCCGCGTATGAAGAATGTGCAAGCCAGATGATAACAAGAGATACACATTTGTCAGGCGCACCGATGTCAAAACGCAGATTCGCAAAGATGCCAAAACACAAATTCGTAAAACAGGCAAATGAGAGATTCGTAAAGAAGTCCATGCATGCAAACTACATGATACAGCACTCGCAAAGAGCGGCAATTAGGGCTCCAGTAAGCTTTAGATGATTAGCGACAATATTTTTCGACGTCAATTAACGGACCCACGTGAATAGTAGAGCGACGAATCTTTCTCATCTTCATCGACAACGGAGTCCTCCAACTTCCCATGCTCAACCGACTGGAGTTCAACGGGCACATGGATCGATCTCGCATTATCGGTTGCTTCTCTTCCACAACCACGACAAGCGAGTCCGCCTCTCCGATATGGAGATCTTTCTCTATTTCTTGAATAAGAATCGTCGCAGCTACGAGGGCTGCCTTCGACGCGAACTCCAGTTTGTCATGAACCGTGCAATAATCACTTACAGCTTCCTCCTCAAACGATTTCGTCGAGCATACAACATTTTTGATGGCTTTGACAGTTGCAGATATCTCCTTTGTGTTCTCAGCTATGTCAACAGCGACTTCCAACATGCTCTCCATAGAGTCGCAGTCTGAGGCTGTTCTCATAGCGTCCTCCACTAGAACAGCATGATCCTCTCTGAATGTAACGACCGCGGAAAGGAGCGACCTCAACAGAGAGCAATCCCTTGTAGTGTAGCAATGCCAGAACTCGACATTGCAAGCCAGGTTCACATCCTAAATCACAAAGATTCCAAATCTTAAAATCCTTTATCTAAGCCAACATACACTTTAAACATCCTAAAGGATATGTATCTTAAAAATTAAAAAGGCTAAATCTTAAACATGTCAATTTCTAAACATGCTAATTCTTGAACATGCTTAACCTTAAAAAGGCATACACGTGTGTGTGTGTCTCTGTGCGTGTGTGTGTGTGTGTGTGTGTGTGTGAGGTAGTCGTTGATTCACCTTGTTATCTTTATCGCTTTTGCACACAACTGCACTAGCTCGAATCCAAATAGCATCTGATAAAACGAGTGAGTACCAATCCCAAAAATATTTTACATTTCATATACCAGACCGACGCTTTGCTTGAGCACCACCGGTCACAATAAGGAGCAGAAGCCAGGGGACATACGTCAACCTATAAGCCAATACGTATTATTTTCTTGCGGCGCACCTGAGAGCGCATTTTTCAACAAATGCAGATTCCACTCCAGACGCGCAAAGCGTCAATGTGGAAGACGAACTAACATCTTACCAAGAAGTCGTTGGTCAACTGCAGCAGAGTCAGACCTGACGTCAGCATGTTCATGACACCATCCACAAGATCGTTCGACATCTGAAATACATAGGCAAGCAAAACTTACTTTCGGATCTCAAAGACGCGAAAAGTTGACAGCGAAGAGAAACCACAATAGCATCAGATTATACAAATGAGATTTCGCCAATTACAATAATTTTTCCTTACGAAATATTAGTTCACAGATCCGCTTCTATCTGCGCTTCTCAACCGGTTCTCAAAGTCGCCATTTTCCTAATGCGTACGCCTCTAACCTAAGGCTTTCTTTGCTAGTACTTGCAAATACCCGAAAAGAATCCGCAGACGCTATCACTCCAAGCTTATCTCATTTTCTTTAGCCTTGAGCCGGCAGAACGGTACCACCGGCCAGGCCCTCGAAGAGCACCGCATTCGACTTCCCAGAAATTTCGCACTTTAGCAATCACGCCAAAGTGGACATATGAAACGCGTAGTCGCGACGATCGCTTACAGACAATATTCGCAACACCTCACACTCAGCTATGCAATCGCGATCACACACACACACACACACAGACATACACGCTGCCATGCATACTTCTATATACGTTTAATATAGCATACCTGATGAGAAGAGCTCAACTGAAGACCCTTGATTTCCTCAATACCGTCTTCGATGCTATTCATGGTTTGTGAGACCATGGACGAAAGAAAGCTAAATTGGCGACCCAAAAAATGACGGGCCATGGTTGCAGACGTAGTCTAAAATGGAGAAAAGCACTAAAAAAACATCAAGCTATCACGAAAAAAGTCGATTAAAAAACACCAGAAACGGGAGTACCCCGCCTATTTTCTGGGTTAGCAATGGCAAATAAGGGTTCCCAGCTTGGCAATACCCAATATACAGTTGCGTATACCCAATAAGGCACAGATCAAGGCTGTTTATGAGAGGCGGCAGAGTTCGGACGTCAAGCAGGGAGCCTCACACTCATACAGCCTCACATCACACTCAAACACATTGTGATAGAGTAGCTTCACACGCGCTAAGTCCAAGCGTGTTTGACAACACTTCAATAGCTGGCAAAAGGCTTGTCCACTGATGGCTCCATGATTGGACAACGAAATTCCTCGTTGCTCGTCTTGCAGCATGACTCAGGAGCGAACTATCTATTCATGTAAATATTGCAAACCCCCGTTTTACTTAAAGGATCTCAACACTATATCGCAGGTACTATATACAGCAGACAGGAAACTGCCTGACAAGCAAGTAGCTAATTTTACTTTAATTGACGCATAATTACATTTTGGAGTTGTTTTGCTACGGCAAGGTTGCTTAAAATGGCAAAGGAAAAAAAAAGAAGTTTAGAAGTAGCGCTGAAAATATATGAAGTCCAATCGTATTCCCAGTTTTATTGCTAGTGTCCGCGAGCCAAAGAAGTCTACATGGTCGAAACGCAATCATCAACGTGCAGGGCAAGAAGTACAAGGAAGGAGTGCCAACTGAATATCGACTTAGCCCTGCTCTCACACCAGCGTAAGCACAAATACGCACATCCAAGAGCAATTTTACAACTGACACGCGTAACGCTATAATCAAGCAAATAAAATTCTGCACCTTTCACAGAGACCGAAGTCAAAGATTGGTTCAGTCTATCTAGAAATGAGCTTCTCTAAAGAACAGAGCCAAGGTTCTGAGCATTGTGAGCAGCAGCAATAGGTTACCTGATGGCCGAAATAGTAAACGCCCGAGTCTTCAGTGACGTGATCGATAGCTCCGAGCGATAAGGCGCCGAGCAGTTCCAGCATCTCCAACAAAACATCCTCCATGGACCGTGCAGCTGGTTGACCTGCTCCGTTCACCTAAAGAAAATGAGCAACAACAAAGGACACCATTACTAAAGTTCTGACGATCGATATCGTCGTCAGAATAAGGAAGAGCACCAACAAGACCATTATCACCATCACATCCACAGCTATTGTTTCTAATTCCGCCATGGTCATCATTACCTTAATCATCTCTTTCTCGTTATCACGAGAAAACATACTCATTACATACGCCAATATCATCCATATAACTATCATGATCGGTAAGACAACCATAATCATCAACACCAATATTTGCATAACTGTAATGATTGCCTTTATCATAATCACGGCTTAAACCATCTCTAAAACTCGAGTTTATAAATAGTCCTTAAGTTTCTATGCGTATATAAATCTTCTTCTCGCATACCCTTGTCGCTCTCGTTGCATTTCCATTTTTTTGAAAGGAGCAAAATATGGAACAATGCATTAGAAAGGATGCAAGGAAGAATGGATCATGGCAATACAGACAGGAGGAATAAATTAACACACAAAACGAGGAGACAAAAACAAAAGGATTGAATAAGGAGTGATTGACGGACGGACAGAGAGCTCAAGAGTAGAGTCATAGCAGGAAGAGTAGACGAAACAAAGAGTAAAAAATGGAGGAATAAACTGAGGAGATGCAGACCAAACGAGAGGGATGCGAAAAGGAACGACGGTCGAAAGCAACACTTTATGAAGATAGGGTAGTCAGAAGAAGAGTTAATTATATTAGGGATAAAAAGCAGCAATAATCTAAGATATAGGGTGAAAAGGGATGAGTTGATGGTGGAAGCGAGGAACACGATAACAGAAAAACAAAGTGAAAATACGTATAGATAATACGACAAAAGTCAACATAAGGATTGCAATTACGCAAAACGGAAGACGGATAGGAAAGAGCAAAGGGCGAAGGAACGACACAGGCAGCAAGAAAAGGATGAATGGAAAGGAATAGTGACGGTTGAAAAAGACAGGACGAAAAGAAACAAAAGCGAGGTTGACAAGAGCCTAGCAAGAGATTAAACATGACAGAGAAGCGGAAGGCGCTTTAGCCGTACTTGAGTGGAACGTATGCTGTTAGTGCCACAAGCAAACAAGAAGTCCGCGAACAGATGCCAGACAGATGACATACACGATCGGCTAGGTGAAGGATGACAGGCGACAGAATAACAGAATAACAGAGAATGTGCAGTCTGGCAGACAGCAGAACAGGGAGTGAATATACACCACAATATCTCAGACAGCTTAACAGATCTCATTTAAAGTAGAATGCAGGAGACAGACTTAATACAAGCAAGCAACCTAGCATCAGCAGAAAGTTGACAGGCTTTGCATACACATGATACATAAACGCATATATACAACACAAAACGTTCCGTACTTTAGTCGACAGTTTCGCAATGGAGCAAGCTTCCAGAGCGGATTTCAACAGCGCCCGACTCATCTTGGATAAATCCTTGTTCTTGGCCTCTCTATGCAGCGAGACGAGCGTGCGTGCGTGCTCGTGCAAGATCTTCAGGCTGCTGGCAGCATGCAGGTACGCTTGACTCGATGAATCAAAAGCTCTCAATGACTTCCAGTCTTCGCTTAGTCGTAGGACTATCGCAACAAGTCTCATAATCAATGGCGACTCTGAGAGCGAAATAACTTACTTCACTAAAACTACGAGAACATAATATAACAAATCGTCCACACAAGAAAAAAAAAAAAAAGAAATCCAGAAATCGAAGAGCCTTGGATTTCAAAAGGCCGCCAATCAAGGCGCTAAGCAGAATTAAACTTGAACAATGCATAATTTCAAAACAAAATAAATAACTAAAAAATAAAACTAGCTAAAAGAATAAAAGAGAAACAAGATCGAAAAATAAGAAACAAATAAATAAAAATAAAAACAAAGAAACAAAGAAAGAAAGAAAAACGCTTAATAAATGGGTTTCGATCCAGAGATCGTCAACAAGCATTATGTAGGTCATCAAAGTCGGCCTCCTTGTACAAGCGATCGCATCACAAAAACAAATAGGACAGGAAGAACCAACAACCTCAACAACAGAAACAACAAGCGCACCATTTGCCGAGTCAACCATGTCCAGGAATGACTCGAACAGCGACTGAAGGTCGGACACGCTAACTGTTGACTGATCCGAGGTGGCGCCGGAAATTCCTACAACACGTGTGTAGAAATAACGCAGGGCTTGACGAAACTAATCAAATCACTATCTAAAAAATCTCACTAAAGATTGCGGCTGTCACGGCCTTTGGCATGTTCTTCGTGTCGAAACCGGGCTCGGAACTTACTGACGGGCCAGATAGATTTTAATTTTGTCTTTGTGTTCTCTTCTGGAATTTTCTGACAAGACACCATAAAAAAGCAAGCCAGAACGACGAGTGTAACAACAACAACAACAAAAACAAACAAACAAACAAACAAAAAACAACAACTGAGGCCAACCGGAATCCTCGGAGACTGGCGCCGGAAGGAAATATCCAGTAGACGACAGGCGACTGGACTCAGCAAAAGGGGATCTCGCCGTGGGCAAGACTTGATCGAGCTCCAGTGGATTGTGCGGTATAGCTGATAAGTCGGCGCTCCCAGCGGTGGGTTGGTACTTGGCAAAAATGCAATCGCCCGAACCTTAACGTAATGAATAAATAACTAAAAAATTAAAGTAGCTCAAACAAAGATAATGGAAAATACAAAGCGAATATATCCCGCTTCAGTGTGCTTGCCAAACGTCCAGCAATGGCGTCGAGTGGCTGCGTCATGCCTTGCCTTCTGACACATTCAGAAAATTGTCATCACTTCTACCTGAGATGGGAATAAATAGGGCGAGAAATATATCCCTAACCCAAAGTAGAAGATTTTCTTGTCATAGAATCTTCTAGCGTTGCTTTTTCTTTGCACGAAGCCTAAATATAAGGATGTTAAAATCAAATGTCACTTCGTTTAGAATGAAACTTCATTCACTTCGCTACGCGGTGGAGAAACGAGGACAAACATTAGCCATGGACAAGCCTATGAAACGAGGCTACATTAACACTAAGGGAAAGTAAGTCTGTAGCACTAAGTACTATGGAGCGTGCGAAACTAAAAAATGCACGGTTTCATATAGTGCTTGTATGTATGTGTGTATGTATGTGTGTGCGCATGTGTGCTACTGAAAGTACTTGCGTCCATCATGCTTTTAAAAGGGAAAATATTCCCCTTCAAATATTTTCAGAAATTTGTCGAACAACTTCTTACGCTTGCAAGTGACATGTTTAAGCTTGTCATTAAATTCATCGAGTCTCTCTTCGATATCGACATTCGCGGCTTCCTACAGATAATTAAAAAGTTTTTCCACACAGTACACACCTAACCCTAACCAAACACAGCAACATATCTATCTCTATCTCGATCTCAATCTCTATCTATCAATCTATCTATCTATCTATCTTTCTATGTATCTATCTATGTATCCTATCAATCTACCAATCTATCTATCAATCAATCAAATCAATGTATGTATGTATCTATCTATGTATCAATCAATCAATCAATCAATCAATCAATCAATCAATCAATCAATCAATATATATATATATACACACATATATAAACTAATGAATAAAAGAAAGCTGGTTTCGTGAGCAACAACAAGACCAGATGTAAATGACTAAAAGTCCTGCTAAAAATAACTTGCGGCTGAAAATGGAACAGTCACAAAGCTAGCGTCTCCGACTATACGACCCATAGTGTGGTCGATTCCGGCGAGAGGATTCATACCATCTAACGCACACCTGACATTCTATATTACAAGCGTTTGCGTCACAGACGCTTGCATCGTCATGACAACTAATTAGGAGGGATCCATCAGACGATGTTGAGGAAGTAATGCTGAGCCGAAATCAGTGCATCCACATTAACAGGACATCTTAGCCGCATGAAACCTATCTAATTTAAGGGTGTAAACATACCCTGGACTAGCCGGCATGTCCAACTTAAAGTCAATCGTCCACTTGTCATCTGGGTGACAGAATGGATCGACACCATTTTCGCCATCGTCATCTTCGCCATAATTCTGGAAATGAACATCAGGATAAATATTATTTTGATGGCTGTAGCGCATCAGTCCGTTAGCCCGTCAATCATTCAGTCAGTCAAGACTACATGATAATGTGATTGCCTAAGTCAAAGTGAATCTCCGATTACGTAGCTTATTTATTGATATCAATGAAAGACTCTGAGCCTCTGAGTAGGCCAGTAAGGGATGACAGCGACACCTAGTCTGTCAGTCAGGAGCCATGAAGTTAACCATGATCTCCTTCGCCTTGCACGGTTGGGCATACTTCATTAACAATGAGATCACAGAAGTTACACCTGCCATACAACAACAGCATTATTCATATGAGCTATACGATAAACAACACAGCTCTCCAACCAGAGATTGCGTATTCAAGTTAACAACATCAAGGAAGAGCACAGCGAATCACCTGGTATAAATCCCTCATGAGATTCAACCTATCCTCAAAAGTTTCCAACGACCACAGCGTTGTACGGCCTTCCTTCGTGTTATTCAAGCGAATTCGAACTTCAACCTGGGCATAAACATCAAGTGACATCACACAACCTGGTAAGAATTGCCGGATACCGGCGCTCGCGAACCCGCTCAAGACGAAATGTTACGGGTTCCCGTCAGCGGGTGGCCTTTCGTAATGCGGGTGGGAAAGGTTAGAAGGAATAAAATAATTTATGGATACCTATGCCAGCAGAGCTATTTACGATTAGGGCCCAGGCGAGAAACATTGAGATGGCTAAGATTGCAAACCACCTGTCCTGTTTGCTCACTCACCTTTCCATCAATGCATATGTCATCTCTACTAAGAGTCTAAACGAAGAAAGCAAAGAATCTGGCATGTATCGTCGGGTTGACTTAACTTTTCTCCACTTGCAAAACCTTCACTTAAAATCAAAAGCGTACACGTGAAAAAGATGCGCAACAGCAACATTTGCAGCTCACAACAGAACACGGAGTAGACGTCTAAACAGTTACTATTCGATTGTGAGTAAAGTCCTACCACCGATTTTTTAAGAAGCTGGCTAATTTTATTCGCCTCTCTCAGCATCAGAGAAGTCCTCAACAAGTCCCGTTCACTCGCTGTTCCAGCTGCTACAAAGCAGGCAAGCAGAAGAACGCGAGAATAAATGAGCCATTGCAAAACAGTTCCTTTAACAAACTCCACGCTCGCGCAATAAGAACACAGTGCGGATTAGAATGCTGACTGGACAAAAATCACGCCAAAGAAAGCTCAATCAGTTACGTCAAATCGCGACACTAACGCCACGTTGATGATCCCATAGGATGAATCCATGGTACAACTCGATAAACACAAGCGGAAACTAACCGTACAAGCTACAATAGAGGATAGAAGGTAGGAAGGTAGTAGAAGTCCATAAGACGAAGGAATTAATTTACCCCTTACCCCCAGCAGTTCCTGCAAGCTGAAAAGCGGCACGAACTCCAGACCGGACTTGCTCGCGATGCACCTACAACATGATGGTAGGTGAAACCTCGGGATCTAAACGACGCACTCCAAACTCCATAACAAACCTAAGCTCGCATGGTTAGAAAGTTATTTCATCGATGCAATGGCTCCCAAGAACACCAACTGGTGAATAAAAGCACGATGGGATAAATCCTTCATACCTTCCCATTTCGCATGCGGTCAAGATCATTCTGCATCCTTTGTTTTTCATTCTCAAGCTCACTCAAGATTCTCAATCTGTTCAGTTCAGTCTCTTCTAAGGCCTGCAAAAGCAAAATCAAAAGTCAATAAATGTAACATTCTCCACACAAAAACACAAAGTCTAAAAGATCACTTTCTCCGGCTTGGAGCCTCCCTCAGGCTTTTCCTTTGAACTTGCGTCATCAAAATAAACCAACGGCCGCCCTACCATTGCCTGAAGATAGAAGTTTGCGCTTGGAATAAAACGAAAAGATTCTATACTTGCTGAATGTCTGATATCAGGACGCAACGTTTGGGCAATCACCTGCTTTGACGCCAAAGCCTCAATACACAGTCTCTTGCGGTTTGACCAAATTTCGTCTTCCAAAGCCTAAATTCAAAGCATACGTCCATGATGTTTCACATTGACATTTATATCGGCTATAACATAGGAATATGAATCACGCATAAATATATGACATACAGAGCAAAACCTACAGAGCAAAACCTACCTATAAACATACTCTATAACTCTATAAACTTAAATAGACAGCGCGACAGGTAGAAATATAGTTAGGTAAATATCTAGATAACTCAGCAGAAAGATATATTCGACATAGAAACCTTTTGATGTTCTTTGAGTTGGTTGATGATATTCTGAGCGGATTGCTGCTTCTCTTCGGCCTCGTTCTTCTTGAACATCACGTCATTCTAAGCAACCAGAAAGCAGTTTGAATGCTACACGTCATTTCGAGCGATCTGGGAACATACGAAACCAAGCCAACCAACCAGCAAGTCAACAGCGTAACCACATCCTCAACTTCCCCGAGCACGAATTGAAAAAAAAAAAAAAAAAGGGGAGACGCTTGGCGAAAGGCAGTAACGAAGAAGAACCCTGAGTTTTTACGAGCTAGAAAGATATGGAAGTAGACTTACACAAGCAATGAAAACGCTTTTAACTCAAAGACATGGATTGCAGGTCTCCTACTCCCTTAAGGTGCCAGGCACTTGTAACAATAGCTTCTGTTTAAAGCAGCAACTCTCTTTACGTACCTACTTATCGCCCGCAACAAAAATCAACAACAATAAAAACAAGAAAACAACAACACAAACTTACGAGAATCGCATTCAACTTGTCGATCTGGTCGCGAAACAAAGCTTGCTGACTCATCATTTCTGCGTCCGCTTTTTCCTGACATGTCAATAAAAATGCCTTCCGATAAAACCATGCTCGAGTAAAAAAAAAAAACAACAAAACAAACATACAAACAAAACAGAACAAACAAAACAAAAAACAAGCAAACTTGACGCAGGACAGCAAAGCAGCCAATACAGCTCTGAGCAGACAGGCTGTCATGCCAACAGAAAGCATAATTAAATTGAAGCTCTAGCTTAAAACACTTTAAGGTTTCAAAGATTTAAGGTCTAAACTTTACGGTCATTTCATTTACCAATAAGCTGAGTCCCAACGGCGAAATATAGAAAAATAATTGGCACAGCAAAATTCAACGTTTTCACTAAAGCAGCAAGTACATCTGTAAATAAAGTGCCATTGACAAACCTGGGCGCATCGGATTTGCGACAAGAAGTCCTCTTCGGCTTTCAAACGGGCTTCTTCCAATTCAGCTTCGAGTCTGCAGGTACGAACCAAGATCCATCAAGTGAAAATCGCTGATTCAGGGCCACACAGACATACATGCATTGCATACGCATGTAGGTATGTATATATAATGCATACAAAACAAATCATTATTTATATTATCCTTATATTTTTATAAAAGGGTGATCGCACAAGAGGGTCCGCTAACGAAAACTCATGCAATTGTGGTAACGCAGTGCGTACAAAGCCACGAAGTACCTTTCGTTCTGCTTCTTGACCAACTCCGTCTTAGCAAACTCGAAATCTTTCACAAGACTTTCGCCAGGTAACTTCCTTCTGGAGGCAGCAACGAGGTTAGCGGCTTCCTTCGGATGATTTAGCCTGAAAACGGAATAAACTGAAGGTTTCTTCCGCATATCAATACACAATCACGTATGCATCAATTGCAAACTCAAACAAACCACAACAGAACGCTCGTGTAAACTGGGGAGATTTTAAAGTAGTACTCGAACAATATTTATTCAACACAAGCAAAAAAATCGTCAACGTCGCCACTATTGCCAATAACCTTTGCGGTAAGCTTAACTTCAATTGTACGGAAATGTCAAAAGATAAGAAGACTTTTAAAAAGCGATTTAGACAATGATAAAAAAAACAACACAATATCAGAGCTAACCAACACAAAGATCGAAAAAAGGTCCACCCAAACTGACGAACCTGAAGAAGTGGTCACCTCCGATAACAATGCGGTCACCCTAATAATGAATATATGCAATAATTAATGCGAAATCGGACGTGACAACAACGATATAAGCACAACAGAAGAAGCTTTCGAACTATCGACGGCTTCCCAGAAGTTCGTAACCTACCCTTAGCAGGCATAATCGTTCATCGAGAATCCACAGACATGGGCATGAAAAGGCTCGTATACTGATTCACGAGGTTCAATCAGTCATACTGCAGTAAAAAAAAAAAAAAAAAAAAAAAAAAACAAGTACTGACAAAATCTAAATTCAAACCTTACATGATGCAGCTCTACCCGTTCAAATATTTGCACGCCATTTACATACGTTGGTGCATCACCTAAATTTCACGAGGAAAATGCCATCACTAATCAATTGTTTACATCAATATTACAATAAAAATCATTATTATTACATCATTATTACATCACTCTTACGATAAAAACACACATCAATTATTCGGATCCGGCCAAATGCATGCACGCATGAAGTGATTTTGATGTGCTTAAAACGCCTGGTTTCGCAAAGGTGGTGAATGCGAGCCTTGCACAACAATATAGATTAACTACACAAAAACATAATTTACTATGCCCCTCAGAATAAGTCTGGCGTCAGCAACCTTCTTTCCGCTCAAATTAATAATATTCAACGTAATTAAAAACTCCGCAAAATTCTCCCTTTCAACCGCTCATTAGGCGCTAATCAATGGCAGTCCGTAAGTAATAGTTTGACTTCTGATCACAAACACACACACACACACACACACACACACACACACACTGGCATGTAATATCTTAGAAAAAGCCATGAGCTAACTACAACAAATAAATACGAAAGCGATAGAAATATGGCGCCCTAGGCATGTGACTATAAATTAGGCTATGACTTACCACTCGGAGACAGGAAAACAAGGTCATTTTCGCAGTACAGGTAACTAGAATAGTTACAAAATCTTCTTCATTCAACAAAGACGGAACACAACGAAACCACAACGAAATTAAAACTCGACCGACAAAGATTGCAATACATCTCAGATTCAAAATTGCAGAGAACGCCGAACAAATACCAGTGTTCCTCGGCAACTAGTTGTCCTGTCAAGAGGATATCGTTCTCGCTGCTCAAGCTCGCTCCACTTCCAACTCGCGTTGTTCCTGGAGTAAGAACGAATCCCAACAGTCTTCCTTCACATCACGTACTATACATGAGAAATTGCTTCACGCAACAATAAAAAAAAAAGAAATAGAATTCAAAAAGGCCAGTTTGAATACGTTTGAAATCTCACCATCCTTTAATAAGTAGAGGAGGACGCCACAGAGCTGGGGATCTTCATTTAAGTTTACAAGATTTGGCAGGCGACTGTCCACTTTGAAAGATATCCCTGACCTCTAAAGAAGAAAGCGGCGACAAACAGCTAAACCAAATCAGTTAGCCAAGAGAGCGTAGATGAGTGGCACTAACAAGGAGAACTGAACTAACCTTTTGAAGCTCTTATAACAAACTGGTCTTACAAGAACTGCGGCTCGTACTTAAAGATACGATGAAAACGCTCAAACGAGAAATCGTTTCAACGAATTTTTACCCTTAAGTGTTCGGCTTCGTCCCTCTTATGTTTCTCAGAGGCAGCCATCTTTTCTTGATAGGATCTATAGAAAAAGTAGCTAAACTTCACCATGCTTTCCGTTGCACGGCATGACAAGCAAATACATTCCCTATTTCAAACGAAGTACCCATAAATCTTAAAGATGATTTCTGATAATAATTAAAAAAAAAAACAACGACATGCTACAGCACATGCTACAAAAAACACACGAGCAGAGTAATGAAAGTTCACAACGACAGAAAGTTAAAAGAAGCGAGTAACGATAACTCAAACCTGCCAAACAGACTGATTAAGCAATTAGAATTTGGCGGTAAGTTTAAAGGTGCCACTTAACCCAGGAACAAGAATTTTTGAAACTCGCTCAGTGAAGATACATCGAGCAAAAAATTGGCAATACCCTCAATAAAACAAGAAATTGGCATAATCGCTATAATAGAACATTGCTTGTCGCTTTCGTTGTAGTCGTTGTTGCCTGGTTTTTTCTTGTATATTCTATCCCTAGTAACCTACGTCAATTCACAGGGAAACAGGCGAGTTTTCGTCGCACCTGCTTTATCAATATGCAATGCATGGTAGGTTTCTTCTCAAAGAAATTGGAACGGTTCTTCCTGCCATGACTTGCTCAAGAGGGCAGTTCCTTATGTTCACAGGCAGGGACAGGGACTTAAGTTGACCTCATCTTAGCGTAGGTCGGTTTTCCGCAATTGAAACTGTTAGTCGGACAATTTAATTCCACTATCCATGGAGATATGACAAATTTCTCAGCCTTACTTACATCTTGGAGCAGAATTTTCAGCTGATCGGGACTAAAGCTTGCAAAAAGCTTTCACAAAGCATTTGCAGTACAACCAATCTATCCGCGAGTTGTGATCATACCTCCAAGTATCAATCCGTGGCTGCGTATTTCATTTCCATAATTACTTGAGGAATAGCTTTTGAAGGTATTATAATTGATTATTGATGCATGCGTCGAAGTTAAATTGATATTCTTAACGCGCAAGGAAACGCTTCTGTATCAATAACAATTTGCAGCCGCTAAACTTTCCAAGCATAATGGCGTTATCTCCATTTACGTTAGGGGTGGCTTGGGGAGATCTCTTATAAGTTTGCTGAGCATGCCCAAATGCGGCGACCGAGAGAAGCGAAATTCTTACTGCAAGCCCTTCTAGCTGTTCTGCTAGTCATTTTGCGAAAAAGAAGTCGCATAGCGACCTCGCAGGGGAAACCACACGCAAAATGATGCTCCGTCGAGCGAGAGAGTTGCTTACATTTAGTGAATGGCACAAAGCAAATAGTACCTAGGTTTCAGTGAATAAGAAAAAATAACTCTTTTTTTTTCTTCGTTCAAACTTCAAGTGCATTTCGAAAAGCATTCGAAACAGGCTTCTTTTGAGAACTTTGGGGTTAACCTCATGGCCTTATCAAGCATAATAATAATAATAACAATATCAATATATATATATATATATATATATATATATATATATATATATACATATATCAAATATAATAATAATAATAATAATAATAATAATAATAATAATAATAACTTCAAGTGTATTTTTTTAATTTTTTTAAGTGTATTATTAATTAATTCACATATCAACGTACAAAGGAGTACAGCTAGTTATCTGAATCTGGCACTCGCTTTACAGGTATGCCAGGTCC
>QQSS02017006.1:0-19446 GCA_003687565.2 Craspedacusta sowerbii | reverse complement strand
GATAGATAGATAGATAGATAGATAGATAGATAGATAGATAGATAGATAGATAGATAGATAGACAGATAGATAGATAACTGATATTAAGGAACAAAGAGATTTTTCAAACAGCGTTGATAAGTATCATGATACATATCAGATAGTGACCTCACCTCTATTCCCAGGGTAACAGTATCAACAACATTGATTTTGATACCAGCTGCACACCAGAGCTTTTCACCAGCTTCGGCTAAGCATAGTACTGCCATTTTGTCAAGGCAAACCACCGTAGGGTTGGACATATCCCAAATGTTATCTAAACATAACATAAGCCAGTCGCATTCAACATGTAACTCCAAGCCAAGTGGGCCTAAAACACTGCACAAACAACAAACAAACAACAACAACAACAACAACAACAACAACAACAACAACAACGAAGTGTACAAAACAAAGAGCGTGGTAACCGCACAAAGAGCTAGCGAAGTCCATTACAAAGTTGTTCTGATTTCTACGGCATTCGAACGGTTTCTTAACCTGTGCTCATTGGGAGCGACATTAAACACTTTATCTTTAAATGTTCATCTAATTTTGCAAACGTGGCCTGAACTTCTACATATGCGCTGGCAGATGCAGCGTGTAGCAACACAAGTATGCTTGCGGATGAGGCGTAAGGTTGTACATATGCTTTGGCAGACGTGGTGTGCACTTGTACTATGCGCGTGCAGATGTGCTGAATTGGTGGCAGATACGTGCTTACCCATTCGCCGTCTGAAGCAAGCTACTGCTCCGTTTGCAAGACCTGCGAACACCTTCCCTCTCACGTATCTGCATAGCAAAATGAAATAGGTGGAAACCTACAGCAGAATACTGAGCCCAAAAAATAAATTTAAAAAAAAACAACAACAACAAGATATATCACTACACCCAATCTCCGACAAGCAGCAAGACAAAAGAGCACTTCAATTAATCCTCCAAGAAGTGAGCGAAAGCCTGAGAAAAATGATTATGCCAACAGTTAGCAGGGACGCCCTCGGATGAAGTCATCATAGTCTAGAGAGTACATGAACCCTAACAAGCGGATCCTCACACTGATTGCGAAAGCTACAACGTTGCCCTGCGTTTCTTGGGTCAACGGGCTAGAATGCATTTACAGATAAAAGGGCTAGTGAAAGTATTTAAGATCACCATGGCCAAGATTTTCTACCATAAAACACAAGCTAACACCACACACCGCAGACCAAACAAAGCACGCACTACGACACGCAAACAAACAGAACAGGAACTAAAAAGGACATTATGAGTCATGTCATACTTAAGGCTGACGACAGCGTCACGGAGTCTAGCCGAAGCTACAGCTCGCCTTTCGTCCATGAGCGGATCAAATACGAGTACGCTAAAACGAAAGATGACAAAGGTTTTTATACAATGTCCTTAGTCCGTAGTTGACTATTCGAGTCAACTACCACTCACAGATGTCTGCACGCCACTCGACTATACCGGGAGAAAGCCACAGCGCTAGATTCATCGCAGAACTCAACAGCAAAAGAAATGCTTATTTAGATACTTCGCAAAAAAAAAGAACGACAAAGGAATTATATAAAATTCACAAGAGAAAACACGCAAGAACCACAAAAGTTGAATACCCTACCTTCCAGACATAGTTCCACACCAGACGAAGACCGGCCGCGCATCCGGGCCCTCCTCCGAAGAGCCAAACACAACATCAGCACACAAGATTCTAGATTCGCAGGCAACAAAGCTCTCGACTGCACGCGGCCCTTTCGACATGGCCATCTCCACAATCGCCACCTGCCCAACGTGCTCACTACCACCTAACAGCCACAGGCGAGGCTCGCACCACCTGGAGCGAGTCACTTCCGCCATGCACTCCACCTAAACAGGCAAGTAACAGCCCTGAACGTCAGCTCAGCTCTCCCCAAACCAACCGTCGACACGTCACACGTCACACGTCACTACAAACTGTGAAGCATTTAAGACAGGAGAACTGTAAGGCATTCACGAAACACAACGATACAACGAATGCTAAAAAGAGGCAAGCAATGCGGGAGGCTACGACATAAACCGCAAAACATCGCTCTCGATCACTAAAAGACACGATCTCAAGACTTACGTGTAGACAGAAAGACAATGATCCATCAAAACATTACAACAACATACGACGAACCGTTAACTTCTGGTCAAAAACAAACAAAGGCAAGAAATGAGAAGCCAGAGGCAACGTTCTTCGCAGAACCGCAACTTCTCCTCTTTCAAGGGCTTCATTTTCCAAGAGATACCACCCAGGATTGTTATCATCAGCTGGAAGCAAGGTAACGAAACAGCACTTAAGCTGACAGAGTATAGGTAAACCAGGGGCAATTTTGCCTGTTTATCAAAACAAATTCTCGAAGCGCTCAAACGTCACAAAGCCAATACTGCGTACGATAATCACGGCAACTTTCTCAATTTAAAAACGAACCGACTGCAACAAACTGCAAGCATTTTGAGAGTGAAGCAGAAGCACTTTCATGTGTTCATTTGGCAATCGAAAAACTTACCTAAGCGTAACTTGGCATTTTCCAGTTCTGCACACCATTCTGTCTTTTTTATAGGAATACTGACATTAAAAAGACATGTCATACGGTCCTCTCTAACTGATCTGCAAGAGATATATCATAGAGATTTCATGCACTACTAGTCGCGCATGGTCGATATATTTAACAACAACAATAACAATAACAGTACCAATGACAATAGACAACAATACCATTCAGGTGTTATAGAATAGACATGCACCACAGTCAGTCGTTTCAAAACATCAAAAACCCTCGTAACGTTCTTGTTACGAGACGGTGGCACCCTCGTTACAGAAAGCCTGAGGCTGGGACGCCAAGCTCTGCAAAAAAGTGCCATCGAAGGTTGCAGGCGTCGTGTTCCAGGTTAAGGACAAACTACTACTGCTGAAACAAATTATTTGTGATTATTTCTCCAAAGTTCGAGGATTCGCTTTGAGAGGCGACACTTGCCCAAAGACTTTCTCGTTTGTGCCACGTCAAATGCCAAAGCTGACAATCGCTCGTATTTCCGAAATTGCCAGAGAAATCGTCCATCTCTTCCACCTACATGTCGAATATCGATCAGAGTACGCAAAGCAGCAAATCCAGCGTCGGGTCTTCGAAGCACCCGCGACATAACAGATATGTCCTGATGCTAACTTTTCAAATTCAAGCGCACTGTTGCCAGGCATACATGTGAACGTTCACTGAAACTACCACCCCCGTCCCCATCCACCTTAATTTTTTCTCCATGATCTCCACTGTGCGGTGCTATGAGAGACCTGCTGAACTTTATTTTAGAATGTGAAAGCTAGCGCAGCCAAGCCTTATTCTAGATGGCATGCATATCCCCACGAAAACGTCTTACGAATTTCGGACAATTCGAGGTCTAGGTTAAAATCAGTGACGTAGAGGAAGCCAGCACAGTCGGGCGGCCTCCTCTACGTCACAGATTTTAACCAAGACTAGTCAGCGGCCTTCAGTAAGAATGGCCGCGGCCGCGCTGAGCAGATCAACACATTAAAATGATGCGACACTGCTAAATATCCACTTTTCTGTACTCAAGGTCTCAACCTTCATATATCAAACTGATCGAAAGCCAATTGGGGGTTATCTGCCACTACACTTGTCCTCTAAGAAATCACTGGCTTGTTCAAATACATACTCTAAATTTGCAGCAAACAAAGCCCAAATGAAAACCCAGCTTAAGTGAGATTAATAAGGCAACTTACTTTCTGCTGCCCACGTGGACAGGCACAGACACTTCCAGCCAGTGCATGTTGGCCAGTTCGGTCTCCTTGTCCAGGGTTTCCTTAACTTGGTTGAACAACTGAGTCATGACGTTGGTGTTCAACACCTACAGCAAATACGATGATGATAGGAAAACGATGCTGGTAAGGTTAGTTGACGCATGGCTATGAAAGCAGGGGCACCCGTACCAAACCACAGCTAGGTTTTAATAGAAGTGAAACGAAACGGAAAGAAAGATTTTTATCGCAACCATTACAGAAGCTTTTGATTTGGGGGCAGGCTGCTAAAACTGTGACGATGTCGCGCAACTGTTCACTTGAGAGCTTTTGATCTCGTGAGACGGTGCACTCGAGGTCTCCAGGGGTTTCGAGTTCTTCATGGGAATCCAAGCAGTTGCTTGGCCAGTTAAGACTCCAACCAAAGGTCTCTGACGAGTCCCTTGGCCGGGAGGAAACGTACGTAAGACTAGCCATTTGATCACTACAGAGATACACACAAAAAAGAGCACCCATCCACGAGATAGAGGTATGTTCAAATGCCTACTTTTCTAATAGCAAGAATGAATACCAGCCTGGTGTGAACGCGACCAGATGAAGGGAATACAAACCTCATATTTGTTTCGTAAAGAAGAGACATGGCTAGCGATCTCCCCAATTACGGCAATATCGTGTTGCAGATCTTCCAGCAGCTGCACATGCTTGGCACCGACCACGGGGCTCGCCACTACATCGAAAAACCAAAGAAAAACGTGCACGTCGTAGCGATGAGATCATAACGCTTTTACAATAACACTTGAACGCACTACCACGTGCAACCAAACTAACTGATTCTGATGCAGAAATACACTTTTCCCCTTACACACAGCAAGTCAATTATTATCGTAGTGCGATGGGAGTGTATGATCGCCAGTTTGCGTCAGGTACGTACCAAAAATGTATAGGAATCCCAGCGCTGGTCAAGCTGGCGAGACCTACACTCACCCGTACAGTACCAACAACCTCGAAGACGCAAACCTCGGTTTCCATGAAACCCGCAACTATTAATGATAGGATCATAAAGTACATATTCCATCTATACGCTCCGAATATCACAATATATGGCACAACACGAACGTAGTAGCAGCGGAATGGCTTGCAGGGAAACACACCAGGATGCGTGTACTTGATGGTCGTCGTGGTCTTCTGCACTTTCACCGATATGCCAGAGCCAAAGTCCGAGACGTGCACGTCAACAACAGGAACACACCACTTGACGCGATACTTCTTACTCGACAGGCTGCTCACTTTCTTCCTAGCAAAGCAGAGATAAACATGAAGCCGTGAATCACTAAAGATATTACATGCTATGAAAGTAGGAGGTCATCTACTAAAAGTATAGGTTAAAGAAGAGGATCAGCAAGTACGAACAGAAGCTCATGTTAAACACAAAAGGCAACGCAACATTGTCGTTAGCATGATGAAAAGAAAGTAAACGTTCTTACTATTCAAACCATTTCATACAAAATAAAAGCAATTTAGGCATAACTTGGGATGGCATAACATCGATTCTCAAGCAGAACAAGAAGTCAAACCATCCTCCTGCTTTGGTCATGAACCAAAATGGCAGGGTAGCTGAGGCACCAATAGATATTGCTACCGCCTTTAATAACTACTTTTCCTCGATTGGGGAAACTCTTGATGTAAACATTCCGAATGCAAAAGAAAAATTTATGGCTTACATGCCCCCATTCTCAACACAACATATATTTTTAAAGCCAACAGATCCCACGGAAGTAGTCAACCTAATAAACTCTTTAGGAATATCTAAAGCATGTGGACCAAACAGCCTTTCAACCAATCTTTTGAAAGCTGGCTCCTCAATTCTCGCGGCACCAATTTCCTACATGATCAATCAATCTTTTAATCTAGATATTTTCCTTAAAGTCTTGAAAGTGTCAAAGGTAATTCCCGTATATAAGTCTGGCACCAAGGAGCTATGCAGTAATTATCGATCCATTTCACTTTTATCGAACATAAGTAAAATTTTGGAGCAAGCGATGCACGTAAGATTATATGAATATCTAGAGAAATCTAACCTCATCTACAAATCGCAATTTGGATTCAGAAAACTGCGTTAGCGAAATATTAGACGTTGGAGGGTACGCGTGTGGCCTGTTCTTGGACCTACAGAAAACACTTGATACCGTCAATCAAGCCATTCTACTAGAGAAACTTGCTTTCTACGGCATTCGCGGCGTTTGCAATAATTAGTTTGTGTCTTATCTGCACGGTCGGTTACAATTTGCCACTATTGACAGTGAGAATACGGAAGTTAAGGATATGAACGTTGGGCAATTAAAATTGAACAGGGGTCAATTTTAGGCCCACTACCGTTCTTAATTTACATAAATGATTCTCGACTTAGCCTTACATCTGAGATTGCTCGAGATTGCGCGGACGATATAGTTATTTCGAATAGCAGTCAATCTATCAAAACGTAAAAACTCCCCTGATTGAGCCACTCCGTGCAAGTACCATATTCGACTCTAATACCTTGCCATTCCGTCTGGGATCCAATTCAGCTCTATTTTGTGTTTTGTCGTGTCCAATTTCTATTCTTTCAATCCCGGACATAACTGCGACACTATTTCGTCTTGCTTTTCACAAATCTTTCTACTGCTCTAATCGAGAATGTACAGCAACGTTCAAGAGTTTTGCGATGAGGTGGCGTCTTCGACCTGATTAGCCCTGGCTAGGAGGACGCCTACTTCTCGCATAAATGCATACATCCCTATATTTCTTCTCCATTGAACGGCTTGTGGAGTTAGCTTAATATTTTATTAATGGTGGAGTTACTTCCTAATTTTTGATTGCATTTATTGAGTAAATAAATCTTGAGTCTTAAAAAGCAGTAAAAAAATATCTCGCTCAAGTTGATTAACTTCAATGCCGCCTCAGAATTACTGAGCTCTGTGACTCTATGGTTCGAACAACGGAGAAGTAAGATCATTGCAGCACCAAACCAGTACCATATCATCAAACATGACGGTCACTCGAACAAGGCCGGGTCAATAGAGTATCAACCGTACTTTCAACAACAGAGAGAGGCGCGAGCGAATGTCGATCGAGAGAAGTCCCCGCTGCGTACGGCTCAAAGCTCGATCAGGAAACTGACCTGTTCAAAGTTCGATCAGGAAACTGACCTGTTCAAAGTTCGATCAGGAAACTGACCTGTTCAAATAGCTGACACAGACCACCAGGTCGCTCAGAATGAAAAGCCGTCGCAATTTCGTCTTGTCGATGTTACCATCTTTCACGCGCTAAAAGAAAAAGCAGAATTTGCACGAGCATGAATTCATCCCTGGCGAATGAATTTGTACGATGAAATCACTGAGCACGCGCGAAGATGTGACAGATGCAAGATGAAAAGGTCGGCTAACTATCTATACCATACTTCCCAAGAAGCTGATAGCTAGCTATACAATGCGTCGCACTTAGAAGATGATAGCTAACTATACAGTGCTTCGCATACAGAAGATAAGAGCTGACAATAAAATGCTTTGTATATAAAGAATGATAGATAACTATACTACGCTTTGCAAATACAAGCTGATAGGAGCTCAAAATCACCACTTCCAACAGAAGTGGTAGAAACCAGGTTGTCCGTCAAAAAATATGACCCTCACTACCTTTAAGTTCAATTGCTAGCTGGTTCAGCCATGCGTCCAGCTCCTATTCTGCAACATGATTAATTTCGACGCAGCTACATTCACGTGCCTTTCATTAGCACGCACCTTTGAAAACATAGTTTCAAAACAACTTGCCCTTCGTGACACGCAATGCCAGGACTGAGAAAGGTTCAGATTTAAATGTTTGAGTTTACAAGCGCACATAATAACATGAACTTACACAAGACAGCATATCATCATGGCGGATGTAGTAGCGCTTGTCGGATGCTAGAGACTTAGACAAAACAAAAGAGAAGAACGCGTCCAACTAAACTCGATAAGCAAAGCCGGCAAGGCACCAAAATCGTCATCAATAACAAGGCTTCAACAAAACCAATAGCGATAACAATGGTTTCCCCCTCAGAGACACACCGAAAATCAGATGGAACTTCCGCTTGAAAGAGTATACAGGGAACCACACGCGCATGGAAGCTGATTCTCCATGTTATTGCAAAGACATCATATTTCTAAGCTACGCAAAGGCAAAAAAAAAAAAAAACTACAACAATCAGTTTTTTGCCTAATGTAAAAAAACGGCAAAAAGGAAAAAATCGTTTTTCTTAATTTCATTCTAAAATGAAATCGGAGCAATCACCTTTTTCAGACCAGTGCAGTAACTATCTAACTGTTTGACTTTATGCCTGGACAGACTGTCCCTGTGCTTTTCGTACAAGGTTTCTGCCAAGCACTCCAAGTGTGTGAGGGCCATCTGCAGAGGCAATCTGTCGCTATGCGGGTATGGGGTCACCTTCATGAGCTCCTGCAAAAGCACGACCATCTGAGGGATTCGCTCCAATGGCTGCCTAAGCAGATCGTACAGCGACTGCTTCAAGTTGTTTCGGTAGAGTCTAAGCTAAAAGAAAACAACAAATATTCAGCTAATCGACGATATCTAGAATATCTCGGTGGTTGGCGGAAAAGCAGGGCAAGTTAGCTTGAGTTTATTGGCGGCAAGCCATGGGAAGACAGACCAACCACTGTCCAATCGTCGTCTGCTGGAACGTTCTTTAAAAAAGTGTTGCCTGGTAACAGAGGGCATTGCAATGACGAATTCAAGACAGACCAACCACTGTCCAATCGTCGTCTGCTGGAACGTTCTTTAAAAAAGAGTGTTGCCTGGTAACAGAGGGCATTGCAATGACGAATTCACGGTTGTCATAGCAACGAGCAGTTGATATAGTCTCCCTTTGTGGGCACATGTCCAGCTTTTTAGGTGCTCAAGAGGTTCACCCCAACAAACCGAACCTGCTAACCTTCGCTTTGGCTGGCGACATGCGCACTGCCCATACGGGACAGTTCGGACAGTTCGGACTGCCCATCCGGAACAGTTGGCGGTTCTTGATAGCTATCGTCAACTCGACTTTGCATATTGTCGACTCAGCAAACAGCATAGAAACAGTTCATAAACGCGCTTCCGAGTCATCTGACTGACCTAATTGCAACAGATTCGCCATGTTGGAGATTCCGAAAGATCTGATAAAACCGCGAAGGAGTTTTTATATGCCTGAAGTAGCGAACAATACCAAACCTATACGACAAGTACGCAAGTACGAAAACACACAAGCTCCACGTAAGGCGCAGAAAGCTCGCAACGGCACTAACTATAAACCGGCCTCAGCACTTACCACGAAGAAGCACTTCACAGTCAGCTCATTAACGTAGCATGCATGCATACACGTAAGCACGCACAAGCCAAAGCATACATAAAAACAACCACAGTAGAGCACGCATTACCACAAACACAAACATGCGCAAACACGAGCACACCCAAACACAAGCATGCGCGCACACAGCAAGCACAAACGCAAGCACGCACAAACACATACATGATTCAACACAAGCTTACACCAAAACAGACCAGCACAAATAAATACACAAGCGCAAGCACACACCATCACACTATGCACAAACAAGGCATGCGTTGGCACAAGCATTCCATGAATGGTCCACTCGGTCAGCAAAGGTAATGAGTCCAGCGCAGGTGAGAATCGAACAGAAAGTTCAGACAATACGTGGTCCATGCCGTTTTAAGCATTATACTATTTTCGGTGCAACTTTTGCACAGATAACCTACGCAGTTCAACGACTACTGATGATAGCATTCAGTCACGCCCAACAGAATTGCTCGCAACAGTCGGTTTCTCGGAGATGACCTTGCACCTTAAGTGAAAGCGCTTACATTCGACTTCGTGATGGACGTACCAGCGAACTCAACCTGTCTCGACCTTGAACAGAATGAATTAATTCTTAAAAAGGCTTGCACAAGAATTCGGCTCTCTTGTTCAAGTTGGCCTATCAGCGCATCCAAACATTTATGCGCAGACACTCTCTGACTGGCAAACCCTTTCCGGTTCATACTGGACCAAGCATTGTCGCAAGATCCGACAAAGTTCTGCTTGACCGCAGGATATAAACAAGTGAGACCCAAGCCATGTGAATCTCTTTATATCGGCCAAAAAGTGGAGCCTGAAAGCAGCAGCAGGTTATTAAACAAAAGCTTTTTTCTTGTTGCTGTTCTTCTTGTCGCTTCAAGTCTCTAAAAAGCATACGCACATAGGAAATACTGCCAAAAACACGACCAACATGAATTCAACTAAGCTGGAAAACTAAATTTAAACTATTGAAATGACGTGAAGGACGCTAGTAAAGCCAAGCAACTCTACTAGAATGTCGGAAAATATACGTCATAAGGGCACGTAACAACAGCAAAAGGAGCTGACTGAACATTAGCTTTGACAGAGATACAGGAAATATCATGAAAGTGCTAACAATTGTCCATTCTACCTTAAGAAAAGTTAGGAAAGCTGGCACCAGTCTGCATGTTTCCTTTATCACGTCCATCATACTTGAAAAGTGTAGAACAAACTGGCCATAAGCCCGCAACACCACCGCCTTGGAGAACTAACAGGCAATTTCAGAATATATCACTAGCAAAAATCCCCGACTACTACCAAGTAATTAAGAAACTATGAAATGTGTAATTTAAGTCATCAACAAACTAAGGCATCAAAAGGCCATTAACTATATAATGCATCAACGCAGTCACCAACTAAGTTATGTATCAGTCATAAGTATGTTACACATATAGGTGGCTAGACAATACCAACATAGCGCAAGTCCTTTCGTTTGAATGCATGAGTGTGACATGTTAATCAGCGTACGAAAGCCAAGCTTAGTTCATTACTTTACAGAAACATGACAACGCGGAGACATACTGATGCAAAAATGACATCACCAATCGTTGGGTTATCCTTCCAAGCCTGCGTGCGGTAGCTCAGAGCCATGTTGAACAGCTGGTGGCACTGAACGATCTCGTGGAGGTGATTGAATATGGCCCCAACTCGGTCTGCGTTGACGATATTTTGCTGATAAAGTGGATATTCGTAATCCTAGAATAAATACTGTCAATTTATAACATGCTTCCCTAGAAAGAAACCGCATCCATACGGTAAACCAAGAAAAAACATGTGTGGAATAATTAATCTACAGTGCTTGAGCATATATCGCTTATTGCATGGTTTCCATGTGAGAGTGCGCGTGTTTGTGTGTGCGCGTGTGTTTCAGTGTGTTTTCATAGAACGCGATTGAAATCTTTTACCACCATCAGCAAACAGCATGAGTCAAGCAGGGACGGACAGAACTGTAAACAACCTTTATGAGTCGATTAAGGGTCAGCATGTAATTTCTTTCATTCTCAATGATGCATCTAATGATTTGGTAACGCTTCACCTAAACGGGAAAATATTTTTTAGCACTTAACAAAAAAGATCACTCGCTACAAGAGCTAATGTGCACTCATTACAACTCCCGCCTACCTGCTCCCATATCTCATCAGCAGGATACGTATCTCATCAACAGTTTACGTATCTTATCCTCTGCTCGCATATCTCATCAGCAGGATACGTATCTCATCAACAGCTTACGTATCTTATCCTCTGCTCGCATATCTCATCAGCAGGATACGTATCTCATCAACAGCTTACGTATCTTATCCTCTTCTCGCATATCTCATCAGCAGGATACGTATCTCATCAACAGCTTACGTATCTTATCAGCAGCCTGGTTATTTCATTCGCTGCTCGCGTATCCGACCTCTTGTACAAGCGAGTGCTTCCATGACTGTCACCATGGATGCCGTGTCTGCGTATCCGTGCAGATATCACCTGATCGAACCATCCACGCAGAGAGGCTCAACTCCGCACAGCTGCTAGCTGAACAGAAAGCTTACCGAACTGCGCTGGCCTCACCAAGCCAGCAAGCCGATGTGCGTGGTTCTTGCTAGCTAGCGATCAAGCAGCCAGTATAAAGGTAGGCATCCAAAACAACAGGACAGGACGCGCCCACGGATAAAGGCGTAGTAGCAGCAGAGAAAAATGAAATAGAGTCTTTCCAGATATTTAATTTTTATGTCATACCTCATTATTGCTTGCATCAGGAGGAGGATGGGGCAACAGGGCAGGCGCCAATTCTTCAACATCGATATTCACTGCGATATAAAGGTTCGGCCCCACCTCTAAAACCAAATAAGGGAAACTCAACGACAGTAAACACCACCACCTGCAGCACGCTATATCTACAAATACATGCAATCTGCATAAGATTAAGCATTTACCTATTCAGTGCTGATTTAAGCCATACAGCGGCCAAGGTTTCCCGAATATCCTTTAAACGCGCATGGAATTAAACGACTACCAAAGGCGGACGGGAAAAGACGATGGTTGACTTGACGGCTTATATATTAGACTAGCTTAATAAAGGCTGGTGATGCAGAACCATTGACATATTGAGATTTAGACCATTTAAAACATGTTCACTGATGGAACAAGCAAAAAAGTACAAAAAGATCTTTATGACATACATTAAAGAAAACTGAGCAAACGCATTTTCAATGTTAAGCGCGCAAAAAAAAAACATATCAAAAACTTCGCCAGTAACTGGAAATCTAGGGCGTACTAAGCGATACTGCTAAAGAATTTTCTATCTTAAGTCTCAGCGATCGTCCATAGAAGCCTTCCAGTCTCAAACGGACGATCTTCATGGGCGAAATGAAAAGGCTTGGTCAACAGGAACACGGCTTAACCACACCGCCATTTACAAAAGATCGTGCAACTGCCACTTCATTCACGCAAGCCTTCTTAAAAACCGGCTTAATGTACAAGATCTGACTTCCCGAGCTCCCAGGTGCTCCAAGTCGAATTGACTTCCTAAAGCACAACACACGATGCTAAATTTCAACGAATTTAAACGCCTTAAATTAAATCATCTAAAGCCTATCCATGATAGCGAATAAATCTGCTTTGCCATGAGCTGTTATCACTCATTCAAGGATCTATCACCTAGAAGATACCAGATGCGGCATAACTTTGACTGCTGCATAGCTTAATCCTCCTGCTCATGATAATTATTTTAAACAAAAATATCACTGGCTTAACCAAGACAAGCCGCTGACACAATTTTTCGGCGTGATTTGACTTGCACAGAATAAACTGAGCAATGTGAAAAAAGCTTACCAGACGAATCAGGAAGAGCATCAAAGAATTTGCTGTTTCGCGGTGGTAGAGGAGGTTTTACCTCAGGAGGTGGACGGGTTATAGCTTCAGAATTTTCATAACAAGCATCACTCTCAGACTGAAAAAAAAGAACAAACAAAACGTTTTACCCTTTAACACAGACACACGGACTAGCATACATCATAAGTACAACAACCAAATAACAATCAGTAAGAAAACTTTCATCTAAATCAGAAAAACCCCGACAGTATTCAAACAATTAGAAACAATTTATCTAAATTTTAAGACCCAAGGCTAAGATCTTAATATTAAAGCCGGATTGCTGCATTTAAAAACAGGAAATTATTACCTTGCATTGTCTTACATACCACAAGATACATGGCCAACCAGACCAAAAAGTGTACGGCTGCAAACGACACGTGGTATCAATAACCTACACAGTTCCATATTTAATTATTTTTGCTGGGAATCAACCTTATATTCTCTATTTGTGTCGGCTGCACCGATTACTGCAGCAGCAAATGTTTAAATACAATGCTTAACCTAACGGAATGGAATTCAAATATAAAAGTGCAGCCATGCATAATATTAACGATGCATTAATCACCAGACAAGTTAAATTAATAGCAACTTAATGAAAAAGATGTGAGAAAGCAAGCAAACAAAATTTAATCCGTACACGTCCAGCTATTTGAAAATGTGCAGCGCCATTTGATGAGCCCACTTTAAATATAAGCCGAAGTTACGAGCAAGAAAGTCCTGGCCTATTTTCAGCCAAATGATGCCAAGGACCAAACAGGACAGATGCAAAGGACCAAACAGCACAAGAGTATAAGTCTCCATAGAACAAACCTAATTAATTCCAGTAAATGCATTAATATCTATACAACTATACATACATTTATATTCATAGAAAAAGAACAATACTTTGAATTTCAACATGTTTTGACTATCTCATGGCTATCATCACGAATGAAAGGAGAAATGCAACATTTGTGTGCATTGCTATAGTTTCATATCTTTGCCTATATAAACGATCAGCCTTTCAAAATTTGTCAATTTTTCAATATTTCATGGGCAACCTTTCCATGTCAAACAGCTTCACATAAATACCACAATAACAGAATATGCCAATAAAGAGAAATATTGCTCTAAACTTTGACCCCCCATCAATTCAGAAAAAACTTTTCAATATTCTATATATCTCAGCCACTACTTGACTACTAAACCAAGGGACAAAAATAGGTTATCTTACAGTATTAGATCCCATAAAAGGTGACCAAACTAATATCATTTATGAGACAGAACATAATTGTCATAATATAAAATACATATTAGCAGATAATATTTACAACGGCATGACCTAAAGCAGCAACGAGAGTCTAGCAACAATCCCTTAAAAGACTGCTTTATGCCTAATATCATCAATTGATAACCAAACTAAAGGCTGAGAATAAAAAAGAAACAGGTTCACACAGAAGTATTAATGTAACAGTGCAAAAATTCTGCTGTTCTAACCACACTATTGATATCTCTTGGTTCCCCAATTACATCATAGATTTCTTCCTCAGATTCATCAAATGTTGAACCCCAAGACTCAGCATCAGATATGTCATCCTCTGTTGACATCGGCAACAGCACCGCACTTGCTGGTCGACATGGAGAACTCACTACAAATGAAACCAAAACGCTTTCATAAGCAACCAAATACAAATTCTAGATGACCTTCTTTGGCTAGGACTGCTAATGCTAATGTTTAACCTGACCATCACAACATTAGAAGTGCTCTGGTGCTAAGAAGAAGATAAGGCACATATAAAACTTACTTTGGTAGATGGAAAGTGGGTATGTACAACAAGTGCAAGTAGACAAAGTATGAGAAACGATCACAAACACATCTCCTATTATGATGCATGATGCAGTATGATGATACTTGAAAATGGGCCTCCAAAGAAAAATGATGAATGGATTATACAATAGATTAGATGACTTGGAACCATGCTGAATCAAGGCCTTAGCTTATACTTATACTTTTGTATAGTAATAATGATGCCATCTCAACTGAAGCAAATGACTTACTTCACATGGTACCATGAAGTTGTTAAATATTCTGTGTAAATAATTTGAACAAATGTCTCGCTTTTTTTGTCAAAATAGCCTAACACCAGGCAGGCTTGACATCATCCAATCTGTCATAGTATGCTCAGAAGAAACGTCATTCTAAAGCCGATCTCTTACCATGTTTTGGCACTTCACTTGTATTAGAACTAGAGATATGAGATGTCTTCTTGCTAACGAACACATATGGGGCAATACAGGATTAGCATGCTTCAATTCAAAGGTATCAAAACATCAGAGATTTTGTCATCAATGTTCCAGTAGGTCCAGAGTGCAAATGCAATTAATTGATGAAACAATACTTAAATTTTAACTTTTTTTCACCAAAGTCTCCAAAGCCTCACAGCATAAAGATTAGAAAACCTTAAATAACTGACAAGGCGTACCCACCACAGCTGAAAAACATGTAACACTTACATGTGTTTGGATCATACATTCGAACACCGGTCTCAACCCAGGAGTTATTCGATTCAACACCAGTTTCCAAAAGAACTGTGCTGCCTGTAACTTTTGATGCACTTTGGTTTACTTCAGAAAGGAGATCATAGTCTCGGACATCTACCTCATCATCTAGATTAATCATAAACAATTAAAAAAGCCATATCTAATGTTTGATGTATAATATTAACTTTAATCACACACGCAGTTTTCCAGATGTGGCTTAACTAAAAACACTTAATCTGTCCCCATACCAGGTTTATTTGGAGAGCTTCGATGGGGTAAAGTACTTCTTTGTTGAGGTGGAAATTTATTTTGACTTCCACCGCTTTCCACGGCTGGGCTACTCAAGGTTGCAGGCTTCTGGATAGCATCTTTTGAAGAAATTTGAAATCCACTATAAGAACCAGGAACACCATTCTTCCAGACAACCATGCTTTCACTAGGCAAGTGAGAAGTTTCATTTAAGTATTGAGCAATAAGCTTGCTTCTTCTCACTTCGGAAAAGGAATGCTGCATAGTTCCAACTCTAGATAGTCCAACAACATCATAACTACTTTCATCACTTGCATTTTCCTCAGCAACTGGTTCTGGCACATCATTCTTGTCATCTGTGTCTGTGCACAATTCCATCTTTTGAATATCAGCGTCACTGGCTTTACAAGGACCTAAGGCATCCTTTGAATGAATAAATTTTGGAAGGTCTACTTGTTTGTTAGCCACTTTGGGTTCATTCAGATGCTTTTCACCAGACCCTTCCATCATAGCTCTTCACATTAAATACTTAAATATAGAAAATAGGAAATAGTTAAAAGTATAACACAACTACAATATGAGCAGACAACCCTGATGTTAACCATGCTTTCAAAAGAACAGATAGCATGATAAATGTCGTCAATTTAACTGCCAGAAACTTGAGTTTTTGCTTATTTGGCATGCTTTTGCTTCCCATAGTTATTTCTTGTGACAAAATAGCAAACTGCAAATTTGTTCGAAGTTTTCTTGTAGCGGAATTTAGAAATCCAAAATGACAGACAAGGTGTTAACAGGACGGAAAACTACCAAACAGAAAAGCTTTATAACACATAAACAAAAAGAAAACAGACTGTCTACAAGACTTAAGTTGTACCTCTCTTTAAACATGCTTTCTCAGATTGCTTAGAGTTATGCAAGTACCTTGACTGATAGGATCACAGGTTAACCAACGCATATTAGAAATTCGCCCATGGATCTAAACTGTACATGATTTATTATTACCACATGTGCATCAAGCAAGAGCAAGCAGAATGGCGGAGGTTTGATCTTTCTTGTAATGAAGATTAAGGAGCGGATATTTCGAGCCCTCCCAATTTAGTGAATGCTTAAAAATTGAGATCTCTTCTTACAATATAAAAACTTAAGTGGTCAATTATACCAAATTTTTTTTTTTTTTTTTTTTTTTTTGTTTTTTTTTTTTCACTGACCTAAGCCAGTGCGAGGTAAAGTATTTTCGCACGTATTCCCGACATCCATAACCACGATCGCAACACGTACCACCAGTGGATCCTGCTTTCTAACGCAGCGACGATCCTCGTGACTTGCTGCATATTCTGAACGAGCGCGCTATTTTAAAATTCACGTTCAAGGACATGTTTTGACAAAACCATTGATTGTCATTTTCAACTTAACCAAGCAAACTTTACAACGATATTTATATGGAATAGGCGTGAATACACCACTTGTTCACAGATAGTTAGAAGCCTAAAGTAGTTGGTAGAACACCAATCACTTGCTTTCTTTTCTTCGTTATGCGCGACAAACTTCTTATGGAGTTAAATTGTCCCTTTCTAGGCTTCTCAACTTTGAATGCCATGTGTGTAGCTGAAATCGTGTCTTGAAGAGCTGGTCCTGTTGCCAAACCATCATTTAGCGATGGTTTTCTGCTATCTGGTCTACCTGCTCCACCGCAGACGAGCACAGAATCTGAGCCACATGTGAAGTTTGCTAGCTTTAGGAGACTTTAAAGCATGCTTTATTAGCTGAGCCACTGTTTGCTATTACTTCACCAATGCGATGAAATTATAAAAGACCAACTTTTACAAGGAATTGTGGAGATGCTCCAGAAAAGGAGCGCTCTACTCGAAACGTTATATTTCTTTCCATAAGAAGCCTGTTTCGTATCAGTCATCTGTGTTTCGTACTCGTTAGTCTGGAAGTCATCGTGAAGACTCAGCTTTACGGAATTTTTCTGGCACTCCCTTGCAGCTAAAACGATCCCGTTTCCCTGAAGACATCTTCAGGAGACAACAATTGCTGAAGTCATGTTCTCTCCCAGGGCAAATAATTGTTTAACCTAATTATGTTTCATCCGCAACAGGTTCGCCAGCGTTTCCATTCCTTGCTCTCCCGACGCCAAAAGCCCCTATGATTACACGAACAGCTAGTTCAAACTCTGCTTCACAATCATGAATATTGATTTCATGAAGATGTTCATGCCTCTCTATCATCTCGCCGTATTAAGCAACATCGCTTTGTTCGCTTTTCCAGCCTCTGTTTTTAGTGCAAATCGCCCGAACACGTCAGAAATCGTCAAATCAAACATTCTGTATGCCGGCGCATCTCGTCAGCATCTCAAATCGGTTTGTTTTCTTTTCAAGACGGCGTCTTCGGGAAGAGGTTCGCCAATCGAGTAAATTGCATCTATATCATACCTGAAATGCATTTGGCAGGGATATCGGAGTTCTATCAGAGAGCGGGTAGGAAACGCTTGCTTAACACAAGTGAGGATGAATGCAAACAATGTTATTTCCAATGCGTGAAGGGACAATTCTTGTAATGGCTAGCACATTATGCAAGCTATTCTATTTTATGTAATGCAATTGCCTAGTGATAATGAAGCAATTTCGATGCCGTTAAAGGAGCACTTGGTTGTAGAACTGAGTTGTTTACATTGGAGGATTGTCCTCTACTTCTAACGGGATGCCCCTCTCTGGCTAATTAAAACATAGCCAATGGTCAATAAAAATTGATGATTTATTTGCGTTTCAGAAGAAGCCCCTGCTCTTAAAAACGAATGATTTTAATAATTTACTAATCTATCTAGTTAAGGCTATATAGCGCACCTTACAGATCTATAAATGTAATCAGTTAGCCCACCTACTATAGCCGATATTTAAGCGGCTAATCATACTCACCAAGGTTGAAAGTTCTTGCTGAACTTAAGTAATGGGGAAAGCTAACCAAAATGGATAAAGTCAGTTAAATCGTCTTATCAGAGTCAAATCAAACGCTCCTGCCCAACGTGCTGAAAATGTTTCCTCCACGCGTTCACGCTTTATGATGGAAATAATTCAACAGCAGGCATTTTCTTTCTCCGTAAGAAAGACGCTTCAAAATACACTCAATAACACAGAAAAAAAAACTAGAAAATGCTTCAAGAAACTAAGCAATTAGCCCGCTTTGATAAATTAACACGTTTAGGTTGTCTGTTGTCGAAAATTTCCGAAACTATCATGGCGCGAACACTACGTAAAAAATCTTCCAAGTGCCAAAATAAAGGTTTTGAAAACAGCAGCCCAAATTAAAAGGTAAGAAAACATTTTGCTTTAAAGGCTGCTTGATTGGCCATCCCAATCCCCCTCATGTAAGTTTGCTGAAAAACTGCATGTAAACCAACGATGCTTTAGCACCCGGTTCTAATACCAGTCACAACATATATGTTGGGATTGGCTCTCGCCAAGCCCAACATACATGTCTCCCGTCCAATGGCAAAACCTAGTAACTCAGATTTTTAAAATTTTGAGTTTTTGAGGTATCCTGACTTACTAGGTTTTGCCGCAGTCCCCATACAAGAACCGTGGCAACAGGGTGTCGGTATTCGAAGATATTACAATAGCAGAACCTAGTA
>QQSS02016895.1:0-19453 GCA_003687565.2 Craspedacusta sowerbii | reverse complement strand
AGATGACAATAGATTTTGTCGAAAGCTCGTAAAAAATGAGGATTTTCTTTGAAGTCAATATATATATATATATATATATATATATATATATATATATATATGTAAGCTACGACTGGCTTTCGGTTTTAGAGAAAAGACCGAAACCATTCATTCACGTTAGATTTTATACCATAGGCTTCAAGTTTTTCAAGAAGGATACTGTGATGCACAGTATCAAATGTTTTCTGTAAGTCTATAAATATCCCACAAGCAAATTCGCCGTCATAAAAACTTAGCTTAATCTTTTTAGTCAAGACAACCAGAACTTGCTTCGCCGAATGTTTGCTGCGGAACCCAAACTGCAAATTACTCCAAGTGATAAATTTCTCCAGGTAAACGAAAAGTCGATTGTACATCGCTCTTTCAAAGACCTTGCTAATGTTAGGCAATAATGAAATAAGGCGGTAATTACCACTTGCGTCAGGTGAGACATTTTTATATGCGGGTACAACTTTAGATATCTTTAGTGAAGATGGAAAGCATGCTTGTTTAAGTGACTGGTTAATATTGTCTGAAAGAGGATAGGACAGAACGTTCCTAGCTAATTTGAGAATGCGACTAAGTATACTATTTGGGCCGCAGGCTCTAGACGTATGAAGAGAATCAAGTATAGTCGATATTTTATTTGCTGAAGTGTCTGATAGAAACATACTTAGGCAGATGTTAGCTTTCAGATAACGTTTAAAATCATGTCTGGCATCTATAATTGTACTGTTTAGAGTTTTTCCTACCGACGCGAACTAGTTCTTGTTGAATGCAGTAGCAACATCGCCGTGACTGTCATGTACTTTCTTATTTACTAACACATTACTTGGCATAACTTTGTTTTTCTTTGGCGATTGAATAATTTATTTTATGCCATCCCAAGTCTTTTTGATATTATGGCTATGCTGTTTGAAATAACCACGATAATTTTGGACCTGTTATTTTGTTTAAGAAAGTATCCATTTGGGAATTAACATTTGAATCACTTGCCAGTAAAATGTTCCAGTCAATTTTCACAACCTCTTGAAGAAACTCGTTGTCTCTTAAATTTTTGTAGGAGCGACCGAATAGTAATGTCTTTTAAATAGTATGTCTGTCAGAAGTATTGTCATTTTCTCGTTTCAGGCTGTAGTCCGTAAAGTGGTACAAAATGGTCAGGAATTTGGCAGGTCAGGTTTCCAGTAACAGATTGGTGCTTTTTGTTCGTGAAAATATTATCGATGAGCGTCTGCGAGTGGAGCGTTACTCGTGTGGGCTGAAGAATTTGGGGTTGAACAAAATTACTGCTTAAGTTATCATAAAAGTTGCATTTTGCAGTGCAGTACTCGTAGCTTAGAAGATTTATTTGAAATCCCCCATGGTATTTATAAATTTTTCTTCCTTAGCAAGAATGTATATGGTTTGTACCAAGAATTTATCAATAAAATCCTCATATTTCATTTGGAAATGTCGCCTGGGCAAGCACATATAAAAGTAAACTATCTAAGCTACATAGACTACAAAAACGACCAGTTAGAATTATATCGCGTGTTGATAGAACTGCTCATTCGAGACCTCTGATAATCTCTCATAAAATATCAAATGTGTATGAGTTAAGTATTCTACAAACCCTTACTTTTGTTTATAAATGTCAGCAGAATCTGCTGCCAGCTGTCTTTTGTCTTATTAATTTCGGTCTGTTAATCATTGGTATAATAGCCGCTTTTCAGAATTCGGTTACAAGGAATCTTCTGCTACTGGTAAGCGAAAGTTTACCATCTCGATCAGAGGTCCTCATCTATGGAACAGGATAAATTGCACTTATGCCAAAGAAAGTAAAACCCTGATCACGTTCCAGAATGAGATAAAGAAGTTTCCTTTTCATTCAACAACTCTTACACCCCATTGGCAATGACTGAGCTTTGCAGTTCACTGAGTTTATGAATATCTTAAGCTTTAAATTGCCATAAGTGCTTAATGGAAATATTAACTTCTTCTTGTTCCATGTTTCTGCGGATACAGGATAGATTCGTCGGGTTGGATGTATGTGCATCCAATGCATAGTTACCCGCCGAACCTGTTTTCAGCGTTGAGCGAAATCTTATGGTGCTCCATGAAAAAGCCGACGGCTTTCTTGGAGAACCACGCAATCTAAAGATTACGATCTGGCCTAAAAGCAATTACGGATGATGTATTTTTTGTTATGAGGTGCATCTTGTTAAAATTGTTAAATATGGCGAATACATGCAAAAGAAAGAAAGAAAGAACTCTTTATTAAGTATCGAAGCTGCAAAGGTTTGGTTTAATATAGTAATTAACGAGTAATTTAACAAACGCTTTATTGTCTGTGCTACTAGGTCAAACGTGAAAGGCGACTTATGATAAAAATACTAATGAATGCATATTTTGCAAGCATAGGGAAGCTTAAGCTATTTCGGAAAATGTAGCCAACACACAGGCTCTAAAACAAATTGAGTTTTACTAGGCCAATCATGCATGCTTCTAGTTTACTAGCCATTGGCCTACGGACAGAAGAATAATGGCTGCTGCATCTAAAAACTTATTGCGTTCGCTCGTAGCTTATTGGTTCCCCATTCGTCGAAAATAGTTAACCGACTCATTTCCGAGAAAAAAATAAGGACCCTCGATGGGTAAATTTTTAAGGCAGAGAACAAAGCTAATAATTTTCGTGACGCTTTGATCATTCAAGATGGTTCAAGAATCGACCGGACAGAAACGTCACAAAAATTATTAGCTATTTTCTTTACCTTCACTCATTTCCGACTAGCGCATAACCGTTTTATTTACATTTTACCGTTTTCAAGCTTTCTTAGGTTGCCGTTTTATTATGAATTACTTATAATAAGTATAACATTTCTCAGACCGTAGTAAAATCCCATGGCCTGTGTGACCTGTTTTTATTGGTTCGTTAAATTCTTTTGCATAAAATCATGTTTGTATAACCATTTCTCTTTCAAGCCGAAAGCGTTAAACCAAACGACTGGAATAGGAGCCGGTTAAGAGAGAAAACCCCAAGTTGCTCTACTATCGAGTAAACATGATAACCTCACTGGCGCAATGTCATAAGTCTGAGAATCTCTTAATATCTGTTGTTGTCTTTGTAAAACTCAAACCTTCTGTCATGCTTTAAGAGACTGGCCCTCATTTGTCTCCCAGATATCTCCCCGTGATCCTATCTCGCCAGTAATTCAGTAATTCCCATTGACTTGCCATTGTTTTTCGTGTTTACTGTTTTAAACGCTAAATATTGTAGGTCGCTTGATAGCTTATGTTTTCGTGAGACGGTGCACTCGAGATCTCCAGGGCTTTCGATTTATTAATTGGACTCCAAGCAGTTGCTTGGCCAGTTAAGACTCCAAGCAAAGGTCTCTGACGAGTCCCTTGGCCGGGACGAAACGTACGTAAGGCTAACCATTTGATTATTTACAAGGGATTCTTCCCGCGTACAACGCAGCTGGCAATGCTCAAGGAATTTGGGGGCAGACTGCTAAAACTGTGACGATCTCGTGCAACTGTTCACTTGAAAGATTATGTTCTCGTGACAGTGCACTCGAGATCTCCAGGGGTTTTGAGTTCTTTATGGGACTCCAAGCATTGCTTGGCCAGTTAAGACTCCAAGCTAAGGTCTCTGACGAGCCTAGCCATTTGATATTGTAGATCGCAAGGTTTGATTGGATCTTAAGTCGTAATAAGCAGATAAGAAAGCAAGAACAACGTCAGCGATAGGAGCAATTTCTTCAGGCATGCCCAAGGCTTAATTCAGTAACATCGTCGTTTCTATCCAAGACTTCAAATAAGGGATGCGAGCGAATACGGTGTGCGTTTGGTTAGACTTGCATTCTGGTGAACCGTGGCTAACAGCACCTTGTAATTCCCATCGTCCACCCACGTGGCACACAAGCGGGCCGCCACTATCACCATGGCAACCAGCGACTCGATCGATACCGCCAGAACCAGCACAAATCATTCGACTGGTTACCTGTGAAAAAAGAACCAGAATGTCGTTTCTACTAACGGATTCCCTGCAGAGTTTTCAAATTATCCAAGCTTTAGAATTAAACAGATTTAAGGACTATTATAAAGACGCTGCGCGGATCGCATGTGTACTCGAATTAAGCCATCTTAATTCTCCCTGCATCGGCTATACTAAAGATACTAAAAAGAGTCATGTAAGACCACCAAACTACAGGATATACGTACTGGGATTCGAATTCTCTGCTTGTTTTTATCGGCACATGCTTGCCGATCTACCACAGTCATCTTGGCCTGTTGTAAAACCTCATGCATATCCCCTGGGTGCTCAATTTTTCCCCACCCTAGACAAAATTAATCAAACTCAGGAAGCACGAACTTCTAGCAGGAATTTCTTTTTTTACTGATAAACATTCAGGAATAGAACACGAGTGCTGCTTTTTTTTTCAATTTTAATCCTTTGCACCCCTTTTTGCACTGCAGAAATCCAATTTTTAGATTACCTTCCCTCCTTCAGTGTGATGTGAATAGGAATCAGTACAAATGCTTAGCGCGAAAGCTATCACCTGAATATCTGTCGGGAGCAAAACCGAACGTGCCACACTTAAGAGTGAGTCAACATCCACATTCGCGTTGCTATTGCAACCCTCAATCACAAGATAGAAGTAAATTCGGAAGTCATTCATGGGACGACTTCGCACATAGCTCAGTGTGGAGCCAAGACAACATTGAGTGTCTATATATTTTGTGAATAGTTAACTGAACAGATGAAGAAGTCGGCAGTGCCAGGACAGGCACAGAATTTTTATCGTGAATTTAAGAGTAGCACATGTATTTATATGACTCTCGGCTTATTTCTTCTGTCTTGGGAATTACCCGTAAGATAAGGGCTAGCTCGCACTAGATATAGATTAAGATTTCGACATATCAACCTGACTTATATACTTGAGCAGACGCAATTATATTCTCAGGTACTTGCCTGGTGCTAAGCGCAAAAGAATCGCTCATCTGATTTTTCAACCAAGTATAATTCGGGAGTCCGATGTCCCAAAAGCTCATCAGGCTTCAATACGAAAAGCAAGCCATGGTCATACCTGTGATGTAGCAATCGGTGCCAGTAGGCACATCAGCATCTGGTAGACAAATGGTAGAAACATTCTTGTTCATGAGAACGGGTTTGGCCAACTTAAAAAGAGCAATGTCATAGTCGAGAGTACGCCTGTTGTATCTTTCATGAGCGATTACTTTAGCAACTTTGTAGTCAACTTCCGGACCCTCCGTTACTTCAAAGTTATGTTCCCCTACTCTAAACATAGGGATCATACTTTCCATTCACATCATCATAGTGGAGATATCAATAAATGAATACATACTATAAACCATACCATGCTAAGACCTACTGCAGTGATTTGCATTAGCTGAGACACGACCTTCAGCCTGCAACATCTTTAAAACCTGCCAATTGAACCAAGTAAGTTGCTCGTCTGCGCTTAGCCTAATGTTTTTTAGCAGAGCCTAAGAGCCGCTTCTCACAAGCAAAGCTAGACACACAAATATATGCATCATACATAGCCAGATGAAGATATTGAGTCTCTATATTTTCATTGAGGTTAATGAAGGGGAAGTTCTTTTTGAAACAATTCGTCCACATTTTACCTGCAATTAAATATGCATTCGGCTAATTGGAGGTCCAAAACAATCCGAGTGACATATGAGGTGATTTGGAGGCGAAGTAAAGCGCTTTAATTGAGGATAGTCTGACTATGGTCGAATAATTTCAGTATGTGTTCATACGTTTAGTCACAGAAAACTAAATTTCAGGACTTTCTTTATTATTAATATTAGGTAAAGTTTTTAAGTGACTAGACAGGTCCAAATGCTGAAACATCAGCTTCAATACAAAATGAATGGTTTGCTAATATTCAAATACTCACCTGATTTTAAACGCCTGTGGTCGGCTAGTTTCCCCCTCAACACAGTGTGCCGCTGTGACGACCCAGGTTGGTGATATCAAAGAACCCCCGCAGGATTCTTCTCCGTCTAATATCATAAGCACCTGCCAAGGCCATGAGTTGGGGATTGCAGTCGTTCCGGCGATCACACGAGAAGTCTGAACGGAGGACTGGCCACATTCTAAATTTTATTACTTAAAGATGTGAGGAAACATTAGCTTTTGTAAATAAAAATGATCAACAAGCTTTATTTAGCTTTAAACTGCGTAAATTTTTCTTGCGATTTAAATGGTCGAGTGAAGTAATGAAAAGCACTCAAAGATATCATGTTCTAAATGCTTCGCAGAGATATCATATAATGTATACACATTATAATGCGTTTTTACCATCAACATGCACCTTACTCGGTTGACCACTCGTTATTGTAATTAAACAAGTATTTGGTATCGCCTTACTTGATGCAATCAATGAAGTGATTTTCGTAACGCATAGGCCTAACAAATATTTTAAATCAACGTTGCGAGGTTGGATACATAGAAAATGGAGTCGATAGTCCTCTTGCGTGGATCGCATTAACTGACGCTGGAACGAATCGGCACCGTTACGCTCTCCGCCAGAGCCATATTGAATCTGTCTCCTTTCAGATGCGGGCAAGGCTTTTAAAATCCGCGACGAGAAGTTACTAACCATTTTATCTGCAGGCTAACAACGTTTTAAAATGAACTGAACCTTCTTGATGGCCAGCACAATTGTCTAAACATGCGACTGCTACTTATCGGCGCCACGAGTATAAAACGAAATTCTGACATAATAATTCACTTACGAATAGGCATACTGGTTTCAGGAGGCTCGTGGTAGCGTCTAAAAGAAAATGGTTTAAACTTGTTTTGGTCTGGTAAAGTTTATTAAGTAGGTACTGGTTCTGAAACAACACAAGGGTCGCCCAGAACTAGCCCTCAAACCTCAAATAATCATACAGATGTGTACACGATACGTACTACAGGCTCCACATGTTACAGGACAATCAATGGGAACCCAGGAGACGGTTTGACACAAGGAAACGAGTTTCGGGCACATCGTCAGCTGATCCTCGCAGGCTGAAAGGAAGAGCAGAGTGAAGTCGATATGCAGCACGTCATAAAATCTATAATGCTAAAGAACAAGCCTTGAGATTCAGAGTTTGTAAGTGATCAGCATCTATCTATCTATATATATACATATATACTTATACACACACACACAAACACACACACACACACACATATATAACTTTATTGATAAAGCTTGGACTATGCTGTTTATTCAGTGGCATTCCTTGTACTTACCGGCTTCTGCGTAGGAAACAACGAATGCCAGGCCAATTGCAGTTAGGATAATCATATTCGAACCTTTTTTGACAAGTTCAATTTAAAACGACGCATAGTTCATGAAATCATTAACACTACTAAAGCCTTTTTTTCCAGGTGGCATATAAAGACGTTAGCTGTTTACTAAAAATCTCCCTTGCATCAACAGGTGACCGTGGAGCTACGGTTGCCCGGTCTCAACTTCTACAAACATTTGCAAAGACATTGAGGCTTGTGTTGTGAAATATTTGCTTGAGCTTTGAGGATTCCCGTATCAGATTGTGCCTCGAAAAATACGTTCTCGAAAATATTCAGGAAGAAACTACTTGAGAATAGTCATTAGTGGATTTAGTGAAGATATGCTTGTGAATAGAAGTAGCGATGCTGCACAAAAGACATATTCTTGTTGCTTTCGATCTAGTAGCATGTAGATACAGCATCCATGTTGAACAGGCTACGCTATCAAACGCGATCCGTTGCGCAAAACCAGCAGCAGTATGAAGATCGTCTTGTTTTGCAATATGCCACGTGGCTTTTGCTCGTCACTGACTTGATGATGAAACATTAAGTACATCAAGAAAAGCGTTTGTCTAGCTGCTCATTCGTTTGGCTTTTGTTTATTCTTGGTGAAAAACCAGGGGACGACAGCTTTCGTGGACATAAAAAGTCAGAAGATGTCTAGAACCTTAACAAATTCTGCAGCAGATCTTAGTTCCTTTATCACCCCTAATTGAAATATTGCCTTAGCTCGAGAAGAATCGAAGTGCAAAAGAAGCCTGTCGTAAGTTACTAGACCTTATTTAGTACCTGTGAAACTTGAGGTTGTGAATTAGCAAAGCAGGAGAGGAGTAGAATGGTGCCTTTAACCCTGATTAAATCTCATAGCTGGCTGTACTTTTGGGAAATGGTCATTTATGAAAGGTTTCTGTCTGTGCCAATATGCACAGACAGACAGCGTGATTCACGTGAGTGATTGAGTGGATGGCCTAGGAAGGGTCTTCACTCATATCCTTTTAGCAGGAGAACTCTGAGTTTGCAAAATATATTCTAATTCAAGCGTGCTGTTCATTTTTGTGCAGTGTCGAGAGTCTTTCTAGTATGGGTGATGGCTCTTGTTGCAGCTGCAGAGGGTTTAGCCTGTTTACAACATTCTTGAGAGGCAGCGGCCTCATACTTGACTCTCACGTACTTGAAAAAAATGAAGTGCAAAGTATCCGCAGTTCTCATAGACCTATCAGAGTTTTCTCATTTTAATTTAACTTTTATTAGAATCTGTTTTCATCTAGGGGTCTGTTTGTTTGTCTGTCTGTCGATCGAATTGTCTGCCTTTCTATCTGCCTCCCGCACACTGCACTACATAGTTCGACCGTGTAGTATGTGGGTTTGATCAAATGTGAAAGGAAATCTGCTAGGGGACTATTATACTTTAACAGATGTAAGTACTATTCCATAATTCACGAGAGTTGCCTGCACCTTTAAGTCAGCAATCTTACTTCTTGGCATGCCTGGATTAGCTTAAGCGACAAAACGAGTTTTCACCGTTGTTCATACCAAGTCGAGAAGAAGATCATTACTCAGAAGCATCTATTGCCAAATCTGTTGCAATCACAATAGCATGAATTATTTAGGGCCCATTCTGTTGGAGCCCTGACGTTTTGTTAACATAGGCTAGAGTAGGTTTCCAATAACTCTGGAATGCGAGAAAATATAATCAGAGGGAACACCTACAATATAATCAGAAACACCTACTGAGCAATGCACAAAAAGGCTGATTTAAAGGCAAGGGGATGCCGTTCAAACTGAAAACGTTAGAAGAACAATGAATCTTCAGCTAACTCTTCCCTTCTCTAAGGAGATTATTGTAGCAAAATGTACCTTCATTTTCTAATTTCTGTTTGCTTGCTATGCATGCCTCTTTGTCCTTGCTTTCATCCTCAACAGAAACAGCAAATACTGTTTGCCCTAAGCATGTTCTCGAAGCAACTTCAAACTGAACTGCGCCAGCTAAAACATAAGGCTTTATAAGTTCGATGACAGGTTAGATAATAGTTTAAGATTAAGCTAATTCGTTGTCAAATAGGTCGCTGAGACAGTCTGTACTTGCACGTGTTTATGCCCAAGGTACTTATTGCCTCTTAGGTATCAATTTAGCCAGGCTCCTGTTCTGCTTCATACACGGGCTTAAAAGAACAAAGTAAGAGGCAAGTTACTGCCGAGATTGTTGCTGTGTGTGCTTGAGCGCGATTTTGTTTGGAGTTTACATAAAACGTCAGTGCAGCATTGGCGAAGGCTTGCGTTTGCAACGCCTTGTGGACGTTACAAACGCAGCTCCACCTGTTCTAACAGGTCACAAAGTGTGGTAAGTATTCAATCTTTCATGGTGCTTGCGCAGTTGCCGACGGCGCAGGCTTGCGAGGAGTCACTTTTCTGTAGAATCAGAAACTGGAGACTGATCTTTGATGTGCAATTTTAAAGGCTTCCGTGTCCGCTGATAGTCATTTTATGGTAAACATTTTCGGCAGTCTACCGAATTCCGTCGTTCTAGAATTTAAGAATTTGTTTAGCGCCATTTTAAACCCAACTACGAGGCATTACCATTAGAGGTCTTTAAAATTTGATCATTTGGGTCCGTTAATTCCTTGGTTTTAGGACCAGCACTCGTTTGTGTAGAGTGTCGTGAGTCTAATGTGAGGCGTGGAGAATGTGTCCGATGCAGGAAATCTACGCGATAACCGCCTTCGCTAGGAGAAGTTTGAGGTCCAAGAAGCCATCCGATAGTCATGCCCATGTATGAACATTTTAGCGTAGCGTGAAAATAACACAAACTCAACTTTTCACGCAGCATTCCTCATAGCAACACTTCCTTAAACCAAAATAACTCTAATAGCTTACCCGTAGATGTCGGTCATCTGCCGTGTCGGTCATCTGTGGTGTTGGTTGTCTGCAAAGCTGGTCATCTGAGGTGTAGGTCATCTATGGTGTTGGTCATCTGTGGTATTGGCCATCTGTGGTGTTGGTCATCTGCAATGTCGGTCACCTGCGGTGTCGGTCATCTTTGATGTCGCTCACGTGCGATGTCGGTCATCTGTGGTGTCGGTCATCTGTGGTGTTGGTCATCGGAGGTGTCGGTCATCTGCAGTGTCGGTCAACTGTGATGTCGGTCATCTGCGGTGTCGGTCATCTGCGGTGTCGGTCATCTGCAGCGTCGGTCAGCTGTGGTGTCGGTCATCTGAGGGTACCTACACTCTTATTTCTCACATCTGCGCGGATGCGATAGCAGGTGTTGAATTCGCAGCGTAAAATAAGCGTGATTATGGAGCGGTTAATCCCTATCCCTATCGCAAAAGGAGAAAAAAAAAACGCAACAAAAAGATGTGATGCCACGTGAAGAAATTTATTTTCATTTGCCTGCACTGTACAATTTTCTAGTGGATTCAATATTCGTTTACACATAAAATTAAATCCTACACAAACACTACGAGCAAGGTCCCCACAACCACAGCGATCGAACTGATTAATGGCCAAAACTTCGGTCATCTCATCAGCGGGCTCCAAGCAACGCTAAAATCATATCATTCAAGCATTATTCAGTATTTATTTGCATCTGTTCGATCCTTCAAAAGTCGTAATTTAGTCCCCTCACAACTCGCTGCTAGCATAGTCAACATCTGAAACAAGTCGTAAGCAAGCCATTGTCCGGCATCTCCTACCGTCATGTGTATATATCAATATATATCAATATATATCAATATATATATATATATATATATGTATATATATATATATATATATATATATATACACACACACACACACACATGAACTTAAGCATCGAGCCTTCACTAAATAAAGCACCACTCGCATGAGAAATAAGAATCAGGATTGCACTCAGATAGAATACAAAATTCGCAAACAAAAGATATCAGCCACCATCCAATAACAGTGACTTTGCACAAAAAAAAAAAAAAAAAAAAGGCAGCCTATGACATCCACTTGCTCCACGAAGTCGGGCCTACCCATGCCTTATCTGGAGAGATCTAAGTCCCGCGTTCATGCGAACACTACCTCCAACGTTCCCCAAATTAACCTTGATTTAAACACGACCTGGAGCGAATACTGCCGCTAAATTAGGAAGACCACCATAAGCATATATACTTCGCTGGTACAGTGGTTTTATAAATGAAATGAAGAACAATACAAACGCTCACAAACAGCAGCCCTAACATGGCTGCTTCTGCAACTACAAAGAACGCAGGAAAAAATCGCAGCAACAGGGTGTCAACAAAAAATACTTTTCTAAATAATCATATAAAACATGCATGCCACAAGAAAAAAGGATGAGTCTCCGTTCTTTCCCAAAAACAATGTGACCGTAGTACAAACGACTTCTATACATTCCAAAAAAAAAGTCTGGTCATACATTCTGAGCATCCTGTTGTGTGCACCCTGTCTTTCCTCGTTCAAGATATGCAGAAGTCCAACCTACATCCTGACAACCACTTCAAAGATACGTACGCTAGTGAAGAAGATGTCAAGCATTCATCAATATAGCAGAGCGCTGCGATCAAGCAACACAAGACCAGTCTTGTAGATTATAGAGCGTAGGCGACCAAGCAAATGAATGAAGCTAACAGGCACAATTCTCTTTGTTTGTCTGTTGCTCCTGGGGGAAGGCGCCACTTGCTCCTTTCTTCGCTGGCTTGTGTTGAACGCCGGACTCGGCAGCATTTAGGTCCAAGCTATTAGCGAAAAAAGGCCCGCATTAGGATAGCACATAGCACTTGAAGAGCAACGGCATGGTCCCTTTACATGACATCGCGTCAAACCAACTCGGAGCTCATCGTAAGTATACATATCTCTGCTCAGTTGAACGACGGAAAAAGGCAAAATTGTTGGCTAAGGAGTTTCCCCGTGACATACCTTCCATCTTGAATACTCTGGAAAATGCGCTTGGCTGTTTCCAGAAACGCGTCTTCTACATTTTCTCCTCTTTAAATTTAAAGAGAATGTACGCTGATAATCACACAATGCAAACCTCGAAGCATAGTATCAAACTTACTTGTGATTCAAAAAGGTTCGAAGCCCGTTTCGCATCATTTAAGATGAAATGTACATTTAATACCAGGAAATCAAAGCCCCAGATCATATGCTGTAATTAGAATTTCAAACTGACAGAATTCCTTACACGAGCGCCCAATACCCAACACCCAACACATCACAAGATACTGAAAATAAAAAACATACATTACATACGTGCACAAACAATATCGCCCATTCTGAATTGTAACCCATAAAGCAAAGACCACTACATAAAAAAGACGAGCCATAATACCGCGAAAGTTTAAAATAAAACGCTTACGTCTTTGCACTAGCTTCCAGGAACAGCAGACCTATGCAAGAGGAAGAAACTTACAATAGCAATATAATGAAAACACAACAAAGCGCTGAAAAGCATAAAACAGACAAAAACAGGATGTCCCACTCTCTCTAAATTATATTTGCACATAAAAATTCAACCCGAACAAAGCCCGCAGTGTTTATGATCCACATCATACAAGCAAGCACAAAACTACTATTTAGATAAATAGGACTCTTCTATGAACAAATGCAAAAGCCAGAAAAACATGTACTTAGAGCGTACCGTTTTCGTCAGCAAACTGTTTAGCTTCATCATACGTTACGTCTCTCTGCGGAAAACACGGAAAGTGTAAAGAACACACGACCCATGATGCATGAAGCAGTCTAAAACATACTTCACCACAAGTCTATTTTTATGGAACCAAAAAGCGTCCATTCAACTTACTTCTTAAAAATTTTCGCCCACATTTCCAAATTCCAGAAGTCCTACTGAGTTTTCCTGCTAAATTACAATTTGCGAGATCCATCATCCCCCCCTCCCCGTTGTGGGTGCAGTAACCCGTAGCTGTGAATTACGACGCAGCAACATAAGAACTGTAAACACAAACCCGCCATTGCACTGTCACACCAACAGAGAAACAGAAACTGGAAGAGTAGAACTACCTGCTACGAAGTCAGGCAACATCGAAACAAATTAAAGAATGTATACCTGCGCTTCTAAATCCGACTTGTTACCAATCATGATGATAACCTAGGATAATAATTTCATCAGGAGCATTAACAAGACATGCACAGTACGATGGATACAAAGACTGCGTTGGGCCGGTAACAATATGGCGACACAAAAAAAAAAACGCGGACACTGTACCCGTTACATATTCAACAAAATAGTACAAATCTTTAAGACGGAACAAAAGGTCAGCCACGGAATCAAAGCCATTAATTTTTGCCATAAAAAGAAAAAAAAAGCTAATGCTGATATTGGTGCGCATCAAGGGTTCACCGAGAACAGTAACAGACTAAAATCGCAATCACTTCAGTCTCAGCCACTATACACAGTCCGAATATCAGGGCAACAATCTTTTTGTTAGAACGGTATCACAGCACGCGGCTAAGCCCGCCACAGCTTGATTGTGCAATTCCAACGCATGTTATTCAGACAGAATTAAACGGAATATAAGAATATCTTGACCGTACCGTGTTAGGGTTTGTTAAATTTCTAGCATCTGTTAGCCAGCTACTAAGATGATTGTATGTACTTCTCCTGCCCAGCAACAAAAAGGAGTGCGTAAACGAGACAAAACGCAACAACACAAGGCCGTTCAGTTTTGGCCTAGGGTATCCAAGCATGGATAATAGAGCGTAGGCAGTGACAAATTCCACAGTATAAAGTAAACTCAGTCACAAACTATGATACAAACTAATAAAATGCAATAGATATTCTCTTTATTTTATGGATTAGAGGTTCTCTATCGTCCAAATTTTTGCATGAGTTCAATCCTAGCGATCATTCGACCTTTTGGCGCCGCACATTAGCAATCATTTCCAATCATTCAGATTGACATCACATCAACAAATGCATTTACACTGATGCCAAGAAGTAAATGACTCAAGTGCTTCCCAAAATTAATGAAATCACGGAGTAGCATTTTTTAAAAATTGCATCACATAAAGTGACACTATCAGATCAAATGTTTGCAGCTGCCTAACCGATGAACGAAGCTGGGTCTATATATTTGTACAACCACATCTATCAGCATAAAAATGTGTAATCTCAAAAAAGGGATATAATGACATTCATTCAAACGATACAATCTGATGAACATAAAGTTACCTCAACCACTGGAGCATAGTGCCAGGCAAGAAATGCTTAGTGGATTCTTACCCGGCTCAAAGGTGGGGCACATCCTACATAATTGAAGTGTTACATAGACCAAAACATAAATCCTTAAAAGCTTAATGAAAATATATTATTTGCCTAAATTTACTACCATATTTACCTGTGCAAAATTAAAAAACAACGAAAAAACTAGGATCACTCATCTTTAAAAATAGATTTCTCCTAACCAGTTAATAAAATTTCAGAGGGCGTCTTTCAACTAACAGTGCAACCAAAACCTGCCCATGCTCTTTCCGTGAGTCAAAGCCAGGCCATGTACCAGCATTATGTTACAAAATTGCGGTATCAGAACCACTATAACTGTTCGTAAGACCATCCACAAGTTTAGAAGGACCAAAATAAGGGATCAAGGACCACCTTTAAGGCAACTAATAGCGCTTTGGCGTTACACACACATAGCTGGGGATAATGAGACAATAGTACACTCCCTAACCTAAACCTGAAGACATATATCACCTTGCAAAGCATGCAAAACCAGTAAAAACTGAGGACAAATATTACAATATCAGAGTAAATACATTAATACCTGAGGACATACATTACCTGGTAATGTCGTACACCATCAACGCCCCAGCAGCACCTCTGTAATAACTTCTTGTCACTGCTCTGGAAACAAAAATTTCACTTGAGTCAAAACCGGGGCTAGCACCCTACAAATCCCTGTGCATGTGAACACACTTCCCGGTTTAAGCTACATATGCATAACTACTTACGTCAGATTCGAATGCACGGAAAGGGACTGGCAGAAACCATTTTACACAAATTGTAAAATAATAAGTAAAGTGTAATTGCATAAAACCTGAATCGCTCCTGTCCGGCAGTGTCCCAAATCTGCAGCTTGATCTTCTGACCAGCAACCTCCACTATCCGTGTACCAAACTCTACTCCAATAGTATGAGGACAATCAGCCAAAACTAGAAAGTAAACAAGATGTTTTACAACCCACTTAATAATCTAATAAAGAAAGTCAAGATAATTGTACACTCACAGGATGTGAATAGGAACTTATCACGGAAAGTCTCCACAGCACATATTTCAGGGTCTATCGTTCAAGTGCGGAACCTACAAGAACTCACATTTCTTTTCAGTAAACTGGTGCAGCAAGCATGACTTTCCCACTCCCATATCACCTGTAAAATAAAACACAGCACTGAATGAGTGTTACTTCCAAATAACAGCAAACTGCAAGGCAGAAAAACTATTTAGACAATAACAACTAACATGGGAACACACAGATTTTCAGATAGCACACAAATCAAGGTAACAGATCAACAGACCAAGCAGAATTTGCATGGAACATCAACATTGCCCGGAACTTTCCAGTTCTTTAAGATACAAACTGGAGATCTGCTTTAAAAGCTTTTAAACCATCATAAAACTTTCATACTATTACAGTGCATGCAAATTTCCTAAGGTAGCTTTAAGCAAATCATTGACAAAAACTCACAATGTAAACAACAGGTGCTTTAACTTAAAAAAGAAACTACAATCGTAGCTAGGATAGAGGACAAAGAGAAACCAGCAAATCTTATATTAGTAAAAATATTTAAAAGGAGTCAGGAGCACTTTTTAAATTATTGATTATCTCGGAATTACTTACGTATATGCATGTACATACTTACATGCATGTTCTAAAAGATAAAAGCTAAGAGAAATTTCTACAGAAAACAGAAGTCACCTGCCGGGGGTTCCATCAGAGAACTTAACATACTTGGAGTTCTTTTCCCACTAAGGCCCCTGATTATGGCTACTAATTGAGAAAGGATTGGCTGCAATTTTCCTTTGTGTCAACAGACATGTTTGTTGTTGCATAAGAACAATCCCTCCTCTGCCCCAAAATTATGTTGCCATTAGCAGTTATCTTAATTGGCTTCAAGTACACAAGTTAAGGCCAAGCTTTCACTAGACTTCAAATGGACATGCTACCGAGAATTACCATGACTGATTTTTGTCCCCTGCTGCCCATTATACCTAACAATATAAAACAATATATCTTTGCGATGTGGTAGAAAAGGTTGCACAAATAACAATAACCCCTCCAGTTTGATAGCAGTTTACAGGATCTCCAGCTTGCATGCACACCTACTAAACCTGTTCCCTTGACACCTTAGCTCTAAAACTGCAACAAGCTTGACTTCCCTGCTGCACAGACCTTAGCAAGGTATTCATTTGTAATACAGTAGATCACTATCGGAACTAGAGTTGCTACATAAAAAGACTAAGTATATTCCAGCATATCATAAAAGCATGCATCAAAAGAGACGACAATTATGCTTTTAATTTGGAAGTTGCTCACAACAGACACCAACAGACAAGCATGTGAATAACAAAATTATATATATATATCCGTTTACCTATGATGATGTACTTGAAAATATATGAGTAATTGTATGGTCCAGCAGCCATTGCTGTTCTTATGGCAACTTCACGATGCTTCTTACAGTAAGTTCAATAATTTACTCCACGATAACTTCAATACCAGACTCCAAGAGCCTACAAGAACATTTACAAATTAATCATGAAGCAAAAGCAAGATATGAAAAAAAGAATTATTTTACAAGCAGCACAACCACAAATTCGAAATTTAGCAATATAATAATATCTTAGCACCTAAAAACCCAATTACATGCAATGTCCGGTTCCAAGGTAGATTCAGAATGCTCAAACAGTATGCACAACACTTAATTCCACAAAGCCAATTTTTTACACAACACATTTTATGACCACAAAAAATGAATGTGTCTATTATAGCTTCAATTTTATAGTTTTTTTCCACTTACATTAACCTTGCTAAATTTTGAAACTTCAATAGGAAGTTTTCTCAAATCCTTAAACTGTCCTATGATTGGTCTTCTGTTAACTAGCATACGTGACGTCTATGGTTCACAGTACAAGTATGGGCACAGCAAAGGACAACCAAGGACTTTTGCACTATACAAAATTGACTTGCAGAAACTTGGGGCAAAAAAACTTTTACTATCATCTATCAAGGGAAAGCAACTGCTTCATGGCGAAGGAGTCCTCAGACCAAATAAAAGAGCAAAATCAAATTCACAAAACTTTTGAGACGTTCAAGATTTGAACATGCACCATAGAGATAGGCGATGAGTGATAAAAAGACGCTAACTACATTTAACTAAGAGTATTCAGTTTTATTTTGAACTTCATTAAGTTAGTTTACGGATCCGCTCCTATTCGACACGAACGGACTAACAGGTCAGGGTCCAACTATAAGATTTTCAGAAATGAACCATAAAGCCAAGAGCGGAAACGCTCGCAGGTGTCAAGATGTTGGTCTTGAGTAACAGTTAACATACACAGCAACACAGTGGTTCGCTTAAAAGCCAATATCCTGCTTTCGGAAACAGCAAAAGCCACACTTACAGCGAAGACAGCAATAACCAAAATCATTCTACACCTGCAATGTAGTTAAATCATGCAACTCGCATCGACAGCTATGCTTCAAATTCATCGGAAAATATGTTACCTCAAAAACCTTTGCTTAGAAATTCTTCCAAAGCATGGTCAATCCAATTGAATTCCTCAGAAGCAGCAATATTTTGAAAAATGAACACAGGAATCCAGGAATCCAGAATAACAGTTTTCTACTTCCCACCGCAACTGTCAGGTACTCTCGCCTCACCATGTAGCCTCGTTTACACGCATTAACCAATGCCCAGACTTGCATCAGGATTTCAAAACTACAGCTATGCTTTTGTCTGTTTTTACAGCGTCCAAATACAACTCTAGTTTTCCCTAAAATAACAAATAAAACATGCCGAAGAACGCACGTGAATCAGCCGTTCAAAAAACACAAAGAGTCAAGTCAGTTCTGCATAAATGCATTTGTTTTTATCAAACTAGCTGCACGGAATTATTAGGGCCCTGGCAACGAAGTGTCTCTGTGTAAATACGTCCCGTTCAAGTCAAACATAAGGGAGACGTGATTCGCAGCCAGCTGCGACTATCCCGCGGCGTCAATCCACTGATCAATATTCTCGAAGTGACCTATATATATAACATTATGCACATTAAACATAAGGTTATTATACAGATCAGTGTATTATTCGCAGTCGACAAGGGAAGCCCCGTCGCTTGACCCAGCGCAACGCATCCATTCCGCCAAGGGTTATTAGCTTTTAATATTAGCTATTAGGCTTAATACCGAAACGTAACGACACATATCCTTTAAAAAAGTTGTTTTCATTCTGAAAATTGTTGCAAACTTCGCACTTATTCGATCATTTGGGAGTAATTACTTCCTATCGCAGGAATGCTTCGTACTTCGCAGGTTTCGTTGAGCATATTAGAACCATCTTGTAAATGTGTTCCTTTAACGCCCTTGGCTAGTTAAAAGATTCCCACCCAAAATCATGTAGTTGAAATGTGTTAATTAATTCTGCATTATTTTGATGAAAAAGCATTGCCTGCAAGGAAATTCGTTCGTGCGGTCATTTGTTAAGGACGTTGTAAAACGTCGCCATGATTGATTTTTCGTTAAAATCTTCGACGATTGAACACGCATGCCAATACCGTATGGGGAATTAATTGAGGATTCGGAATCAGAAAGTGTTCATGGCAGCGCTCTTCCTGCGCGAAAAGGAGACCACTAGTTACTTAGAGCTGGGTAAGGGAGACCGGGGCGAGTTGAACTGTTTCCCCAAGTCTTTTTAATAGTCACACTTTTTAACGTATCCCACATTTATCACAATAGAATCCGAGACCGCGAAGGAACGCTACACAAAAGTTCTTCTTTGTACAAATTATGTAAGGGGAAAATGTTTTAAAACGTGATCTTTTCTTACTTTTCTTACTTCTTACTTCTTACTTTTCGTTTGTGCATCCCTTCATATGGTTTGGAAATATAGCATGGGCAGCTACACACAAAACAAAGTTGTCAA
>QQSS02016784.1:0-19456 GCA_003687565.2 Craspedacusta sowerbii | reverse complement strand
ACACACACACACACACACACACACACACACACACACACACACACACACACACACACACACAGACACACACACACACATACACACCACGCACAGCGTCCCACACTTCAGTATGCACATAGTTAATTTAATCAACACTTGCAGGGGTCAGCGTAACTCATATTTACATGTATACGACAACATATTTTTAAGAAAGAAAACGGGCCAGCATTTGCTGGTGTTCTCCGGTTATCCGGATCCTTTCAAAAAGAGAAACGACTACCACCTTCCATAAAAGCTTAAACTCGAATTGCCCTAAACCGCTGCAAAGAGAGACTTTTACTAATAGAACTTAGAGACCCCTTACGAAATTCTTCATGAAGAGTGCATTGATGATGCAGGTCAATGGAAGTCCCTTCACTATCTTTAGCTGTGTTACTACAGTCATAACACCTAGTAAGTTTTACTACACAGATTCTTATTAATACGTTAGACATTAGTATTGCTACAGTCGCAACCACTAGGATGTTTTTCTACAGACATTTTTTACCGGGATGCGTAATTTATTGCATTATTATTGTTAATAAAATTTTTGTTCACGCTAGTTATCTGACTTCTCCTTTCTCTCCCAGATCACTTTTTGCTTGAAGCCAGAGAGAACTAAAAATCGACGGAATGCAAACAAAATGCTTGCGGGTACTTCCACGATGATTGGGTCATGTGAGTTTCTGCGCGTTATTGTCAAAGCAGGTAGAATACCTTCAGAATTAGGTTTGCATAATGTAATATCTTTTATCAGGATCATGTTCACCGAATTATTGTGTTGAAAATGATTAAAATGTGAAACGTAGCAAGAAAACACGTTCTTTGACTTGACAACTTGTAATTATGTATCAAAAATGTGCACAATTCTGAACTTCAGAACACACAAGTACTAAAGCAGTAGTAACATAAGTGCATATGAACAGTTTTATTTGAATAACTTAAAGTTTTTTTTTACGCAAAGTGTTCATTTCATCTTATAATTTTTCTTTACAATCCTGAGAGAAAAAGCTCCCTTCAAAATGTATATCTCTGGCAGATTGCTGCTTCTTTCCACATGTAAAACCAGGTATAACAAATTCTGTGGCGCTACCAACAGCAAACTCGTCTAATAAATTAAAGCCTGTCAGAAGAATCTACTCACCAGGCATGTGGCAGCTAAGTAGATGATACCCGGATTCTTTGGTCATCCCAATATCAAAAGCACAATCCTTAAGCACTTGGACTGAAAACAAATAGCCCTAGAGGTGCACAGGCAATCAGAAGTTAAAGAGCAGAGCTTCTTGTATGGTCTTTATAGTTGGGCATGGGCTGAAAGGGAATTTGGTGCTTCCACAAAGATCTCAATACAGTCTTTTAAAGAGGTCACTATAGGAAAAAAATCCCCCCATCAACATTCCATTACCCAATGTACGGATAAACTGTGCAGGCTCCACTCCTGCTACATAGCCCAAAGAATAAAAATTGACATGAAGCATCAACAACAGTGACACAGAGACACAGTGACCACAATCTGATCTTCGTAAGTCAACATGCTAGCTCTTCCTTTCTTTTGAAAACTATTTTCGTTGATATAGTCACAAGGCATGCAAACAATTTAAACTTTACGCGAATCATGTTCAGACATTATTCAGTGTCAATATGAAGCCCAATTTAGGTTCAAGTTCAATGTCAGTAGCTGTGTCAATATTCTTGGAATAATAGGGCTCCTTCAGAATAACAATTGGAGAAGATTCAGATGTAGCAGCTTGAAACTGCTTCAATGATTTCTGGACGAACCTTAAGTATAGAAAATGATGGATGTAAAATGCTGCGGTACTTAATAAATATTAATTAAGCAAATGTCCAAGTATACTCTCTCTTTAAATTCATTGAATTTGGGGTGCACTTGACTTAAGTTTCAGGATTCATTAAGTGAACCACACAAAACGGCAGCAAATATGTTTCAAATGAGTTACCCAGTTTTAAGAAAACAAAAATGCAATGAGCAAAGGCATCTTGGCAAATTGAAAGACAAGACAATTGTTGAGGCATCCTGCTATGCATGTAGACTTACGCAGATGATCAATCCATAATGCCGCGGTACTTCTCTGCCATACCTGTCACTTATAAAGCAGCTCAGTGTAATGTTGAATTGAAATGAAAAACCAATTCCAATTCAGGGACAACATAAGAATTCTCCTCCCACAAAACAGTGATCAGAACATGCTTTGTGCCTTTCCGGCATTACATGGCTTGATCTCCTTGCAATTGATTGCAGCAAGCCACAACTTTCTCGTTCAGTATGTCCTTCAGTATTGTGCCCTGTCCTTCAGTATTATGAATAACTTTTTTCTGGATTCTCCAGATTGTTGCTGGAGCGAGCAACTAACCAGCAACTTTAAGACATTTTCTGAAAAAAACTAATTTGATTGCATGCAGAAATACAGAGAACTTTATTGTCCAGCATCACCTTCTTTTCACCCATTTAGAAATGGTAGCCTTGGCTGCGACGCACGGGCGTCATTTTGGTTATCATCCATTCGAAAAAGTTAGAACGAGATCAGGGCCCATGGCTTGTAGTTGCACAATTCGCCGTAGTAGATTGCATGTCATGCATAGAAGATTTTAGCAACACTTCCGACTTTTCATTGCAGCAAATGATGACATTTAATAACCGCTGCATGAACCTACGACAAGTTATTTTACGTTGCATCAACATGATGTCATCTCCGTTGAACCTAAGGCGATTTAAATTTCCGTGAGCTGGTTGCCATTATGGAAAAAATTAAGATCAAAGATTGCGATTTCACCCGCGTGATATTTACACATCACAATATCCTTCTTCCAAATAAAAACCCTACGCAGGGTGGGTGAGGTCTAACGTCCATGAATAGTTCGATGTTTTCTCTCAAACCGCAGGCAATCTGTAGCATTTGACGATCAATTACATTGAATAATATTACAATCAATTACATGGAATTACTATTACATTAGATACAACATACAGAGTTCCATACGGTTCATTCCTTGGACTACAAGCGCTGCCTTTAAGTCTCCATAGCGCATCATTTTGCAGATGATACAAAAAAGTAGACCTTTGACTTACCTTTCAGTTTGCAGGCGCCGAGTTTTTTTTGTCCAGTAAGTTTGAGTACTTGGGAGTGCTTATTTATCATCTCTTCCAAGGAGGCCTCATATAACCGAGCTTGCGAATATATCAATAGTAAAGATCACTAAAGATAGCTGCGAAAATTTTGGCATTTGTGTCTTTAGAAAACCCTTGAAGGCATTTTTTAAGCTGCTAAGTCTGCGGATGTCTCGTCTGAGGATACGCCAGTAAATTTCACCTACAGCACTTATAGAAGATCCAGAAAAAGGGTCTATTCCAGTTATCACTATCTCTGATTATACGAAAAAAACGTCTCCACTACTTTGCACAACTGAAAATACAGAAAATAGAAGAAGAAAGTGTATTCCATAGTTATTTCCATTCCATGATTAGAGCAAGAACCATATACTCTTGTCACTCCAAGGTCTCCTCCTTCCAATGTCACTCAGGGACTACACGAAGTAGTAGCCACACAGCGTTCCACACGCCTTATATGCGAACCGAACATTTATACATAGGAATAGATCGCCAAAACACTCTGCGCCTGATTTACTTGATACTTTTCTTCATAGAAACATTGATCCACAGCTCACTAAATGGCAGTTCGAGAAATATCTTCAAGCACATGGTTTACGACGAAGTATTAAGCTGCAGAGGTAACGCCTGCTAGATCGACTATGCAAACCAATTCATCTCGATTGCTTTAAATCTCGTTTTGCGTGTTAGAGTATCAGTTCCCTAAGAAGTGGAATAGTTTTTTCACGCACGAAATTTTCATCTATTCTCTTCGTCTATTATTATTACTTAATGTACGGCTTGTAACTTCTTACATAAAGTCTTGAGACGGGATCCTAAAATCCAATCAGGTTTGCTATTAAAGACCCCCCCCCCCCTCTTCAGATGTAGAATGTTGTAATTGTATTTCATCACGTATTTTTGTTATCTACATGCGAAAATATATCTTGAATGTTGAAGCTTTAACTTATGCCTGGCAAGCTAAGTTAAGTTTTGAGCTGACATACGAAGGAGCACTTGGGAGGACAAGTGGAAGAAATCATAGCGACAGGAAAAACACTGGTACAAAAGCGACTTATTTGCGCTAGTATTTCAAATCGCTTATTACTTTTTTTCCAGTTTCGCTACAAGATCTGTCGCTTCAAATTTATTTCCTGTGAACTTAGGCAGTGCAGCAATACCGTCTACGAACGAATACTTGATTATGCTCAAAACTGCTACTACCTCGAACAGTGCATACTTTTATACAGGCAAGATTAAACGAGTTACCTCAAGAAGGACTACACGAACAATAACGCTTATATGAATCCGTGACAGGTGAACTGACCGAGGACAACAAAAATACAGCCAGTAAAACGCCAATGGCAAGCAAATCACGAACTAAAGCAACAAAAAGTGTAGTTTCTTGCTCTTGTTATATTAAACATGCAAAACAGAATCTTGGTCGAAAAAAACGACTCAGGGTTGCACCAAGAGCTCGTCAATAGCCTGGATTGAAATTGCGGACATCCGATGTTAAATCCACTCTAAGTAAGACATTTCGATCACATAATGCAGCCACGGCATATAGTGCCATCTAAAATTAGCTATGGCATACAAATGCATACAGAAGCCAATTGTCACCACTTAAACGCTTTCTTCTTCTTTTTACCCTTTTTTGCTTGCTGCCTCTTTGCTTTTTCCTTTTTCATGTATTCCTTCTTTTTTCTGTGTGACATAAACTTCACCAAGTTTTTAATATCCACTTTAGGAATCTTTTTGCGAGTCAACTTATCAGGGACGGCTGTTGAGTCCATAGATATATCTGTTTGTGGTTCCAAGGTCTGTCCGAGTGTTGGAACGACAATTTGAATTTCATTTGACAAATCGGTGTTGCCAGAAACACTCTCCATAACTTCATCAGTTTGCTCCTTCATAGTTGCAACTATGGCCTGTAACCTTGCGTCAAACTTAGGTTTTAGCTTCTGCCGTTTCAAAGCTCTGTTTCTCTGCTTCCGCTTAGAGCGCATGCTCTTTGCCATTTCAAAGTTCTAGCACAAGTACAAGCTACGTGCAAACAAACTTATATATACAAACATCAGCTATGCCAGGACAAGCGCACTGCATTCAATGCACCATCAGATAGGCTCTTAATAATTATTAGCATTCAAACAACTTTCAATGGAAACAAATAGGGAACTCAAAATAAATACTAAGCAAGATTAGAAATCAAGGGCAGTGCAAATAAATAACAACAAAAAACTTTCATTTCACACCAAGAGAGCAACACAAACCCATGAAAAAATACACCCATACAGGCAGTGCTTCATCAGCCATGCAACGTTTATCCAATAGCATTCATAGTCTTATGTTAGCCATTTATTCTAAGCATATACCTATGTCAAGCAAATACCTTGCTATGAAGATCCTAAAAAGTAAAGGATGATTTAAGCTCAGAGTTGTCAGTGACAAAGATACAAGTTGCAAGCCATTAGTATGAGGAGCTTTCAAACTGACATGATGTATAGAAGGTTAACATTTACGTTTACGAGCAATCAAGATTTTTGAGGTGGCTCAAGCAAGAACTTACGAAACAATGCATACAAGACTTCAGCAGAACATGACTTAACATTGTAAAACGATTTTGCGAAAATGCTAAGATGACCACAACCTGCACACAAAGAATGGCATTTTACAGCATATTTAATAGCACATTTAAGTACACACAAATGAGCTGCTTAAATGAATTCAAAACACTTGATAAAAATATCATTATTGCATACTTTTCAGAACTCTATAGAAGCACATTAATAACTATAACATTTTAGAAAAAGAAATGTATTATTACAAGCTCACATTGCCTTTCCATAATTTCAGGAGGAAGACTTCAAGGCAAGGTATAAAGCTAATAATTTGTGACGTTTTGTTCCTTTCTCGGACCTTCTTCAGACCAAAGGAACATGAATACAAAACAAACAAATAAACAAAAACAAGCAGAGCACGCATCGGCAGAGTGACATCTATAATGTGCTCCAACTTAATTGAGTCTGACCACACGCTTAGTTAGTCGACAAAATTATGGTGCCTAATCATCAGGCTCTCCATTAACAGAAACTCCCACTTGGAGCGACACATGTGCAAGGTTGTGAAGCAGGAATGAAGATCGAAATTGATCCACAATTGATGAATAGCCAAGTGCTGGCCGGTTGAGCTCGAAAGTTGCTTGTGTTCCGTGACGTGTTGGTGCAGTTGGCAGGTTATCATGCCAGTTGCCACGTCATGCAATTAATATGAAGCTGTTGTAGCTTGACTTCAAAGATGTGACTCCAGCAATGTAGGCTCTGCTTGTTGTTGCCTTCACTTTTATTTGCATTCTTGTTGGCTAAGTCTGTGTGTATAAACACGTTTAGGAATGATTTGGTTAAAATTAAATGTAGCTAGAGATACACAAATCCTTCAACAATTCTGTCATATGTAGAATATCTAGCACTTCCAGTGGTGGTAGAGAAGATTAGGATTTTGAATAAACAAAACTTATCAGTGTCACTTTTTTTAATGTATGAAATAACTATTCAGCTACTCTATCTTAAAGTACGTTGTAAATGCCTGATCTAAAGTACCAATTTCTAAAATTTAGAAAAGCGAATCAAAAGCATAACAAGGATATGGCTTCTAACACTTTGACATTGCAATCCAGTAAGCTCTGTTTTGCTAGGTTACTTAACCATATCACAGAAAAAAATAAGACATTAGGACTACTGTCTCTCATTAACAATCTGCTGCTCAGTCTCGTCATATAAATGCACAATGTATTACTGCATATCTAATAACTCTAAATAACATAGTCGATAGAAATGTATGAGAGCCATGTATCACTTGGATCTACTTGGATAAGGAGAGTCATGTTGCATCCCTTTAAGGTGGTGGGTTTATAATTTCAAATTAAACCTTAAGTTCTAGATATGCATGAGCACCAAGAATACTGGTTTGCACTGGAACCCATACCTGAGCAGTTTCAAAGTCACAAGAGAACAATTCGCACTAGCCTTTAAGGCTAGCAGCTTATGCAAGAATGGTGTCTAGAATAAATTTGAAAATGCGTTTGAGAAACAGCACATCATATAGTTAGGATAATTAACAGAAACTGGGAAAAAAGCACATACCATGTAGGACGACTTAACTGCATGGACACAAGCCAATTAGCCCCCAAAAATACGTTTTCTCAGCAAACTTAATATCTTCGGTACATTACTATCCCAACATGAAAACTACCAATCATAAAGGTGGTGCACCATCTCATGCTAGGTGAATCACACATGTTTTTTTCTTACGAAGCATATTGAGCCAAAATTTGCTATAAGTGTTGCAAAGCACACTTTTAATAGCGCAAGGAGCCAGCATTTAAATCCTTCCTTATACAGGTCTTCCGAAATTGTGGTCTGCCGCAGTCTCAGTCGAAGCTTTTAAGTTTGCTCATAACCTTTTGTTCAGCAGCTACCTAACAGTTAGGGCTATCCCAATAACAAAGCTGTACCTCGGAACCAGAGAAAAAATTTTAAGCAACATTTCCGCAGATATTTACGGCTTGTGAGTGTGAAGCTGCATTCTAGCACAGGCTTCAATAAGCCCAAAGAGCTCTCATGTGCATGTTTTCTGCTTAAAAATCAAACCCTTCATGAACAAACCTTTGAAAGAATCCCACTTTGAACCCCCACCTAAGGCCATGCTTGAAATCAAGTCAATCTTGAAATCAAATTCCCTGCTAACAAAGCTATAGTAAGCAGTTCTCAATTTCATTAAATCAGGCATTTCACTAAAAACTGTTTTAAAGCACACAGTACTCAACAAAGACATTGTTTTTACTATTTTCAGGATTGAATAAGAAATCAATCTTGATCAAAGTCTTAAAAAAACTTTCTACAACAAGACCATGCGAGTAATTATAACTTAATGAAAAAAATCACCTGTTGACTGACAAGGCTTCAGTTGACCCCTGGAACAATTTACAGGCTAATGCATTCGATCCTTCAATGATAAGATAAACGACATGAATTTGGCATTTTATGCGAACACTAATAGCTTCCCAGTGAATGTAGATGCAATGCCGTACCAGTTACTAGTCTAGTACCATTAGTCTAGTATAATAGTCTTGTAGTGGCGAAATCAGAAACCCAACCACTAAACATCAATTAACGCACACTATATAAATGCTGCTTTTTAATTCGCATACGTTCATAAATTCAGATGGTCCAGTTATATTCATGTCCGCTTCAAGTTTGATACCAAATGAATCTTTAGCAGCCATCAAGTGCGATTGTAACACGTGCTATTACACGCCGATCGGTCCAATAAAAAAATTACACCAAGGAAGCCCTAAAGTTGGTGATAATCCTGATTTAATGTCTCTGAACTACTCTTGGTTTGATGTGGCGCATACGTTTTGCCCCAACCAACCCATGCACTCAAGTGGACTAATGAGATTTTTCCTAACTTATATGACTCAAATTTACTTAATAAACAAACTTTCTTTTAAAAATGGCTTTAAGGTACATTAGCACTGATGGTGACAACCCGGAAAACTCAGGTTGACAGTGCCCAGCCTTACTTCTAGGCCACATTGCCCCTTCTAATCGGGCCGATGTGGCCTAACTTTGAAGAGCGAGCCATCGAGACAGCATCAGTTTCTCCTCTAAACCCCTCCGTCTCTACGTAAGTGCTGTTCTTTTACTTATCACACTATTTACGTAGAATAAAGTATAATAGGACTCAAAGCAGTTGCTTGCCCAGTTAAGACTCCAACCGAAGACCTATGAAGAGTCCCTTGGCCATGACAAATCGTACGTAAGGATAGCAATCATTAAAATATAATGCATGTGACAATAGTGTCATATCCATCATCATATTACTGCAGTGTATCAATAATATGTACCACCATATATAAAAATCCAAAGAAAGCACCAAGCCAAGTAAACACATAAATCGAAACAATTTAAGCGCAAATTTTCCACCAAAAACTTTTCCTGTGTAAAATGATCATCCTCATATGAATACTGTGTGCCATCCGAGCAGCAGTCAGTAAATGGGGCATCAATGATGTCAGGTAGATCAGCTGAACTGTTAACAAAGCCTCGTGAAATGCTCAGATTCATCACTTTCAGTGATGTCTGCAATTGTGGCGTTAGCGTTTTCATGAAATTCAGTGCCAAGATAATGTAGGTTTTGCTTCATGCTTGGTCCGTTCCCGAACCAATGGTAACTCAATTGTTTGTTTTTTCTTTCACGCGAAGATCAACTGTAAATTTAGAATCTGCTTTAATATTCATATCTAATATAAAAATTTCCTTAGACTTGGCAACAAGACGTAATTATCCAACGCCCAAAGCGTTATAGTCAGTTAGCTTTCTTTCACAACATGATCAGATGCTTTATTGATACTGACATAGCTCGATCCATGGTGCTGCAGCCTCTTCGGGGTTCGGGGTGCGCATAGGGAACTTCCATGCGAAGTGAAAGAATTATCCTTGTGTTCATATCTTCATTGGAAATGTTAAGTGATATTTTAAAAAATATGTCCTAAATATTTATTAGATAATCTAAAATAATTATTTTGCGTGTAATGACAAATTCTTTCCTCCTCTACCTCTGCCTTAACGAACTTTTTATCAAAAAATGCCTTCAAACAGCTTACGGATTCAAGTAATTATTTTATGACGGAGACATTGTGGTACGCAAAAAAACTTGAAACAAGAATCTCTGTTTGAGAATCACGGCTCGCCTACTAGTTGCTCGATCCCGAAGTTGCTTGGATTTTTGTATATTCGATGTTTCGCACCCAAACTCTTCGCCTCTTACGAGGCATTTTAAATGCTTGCAATCGAAAGTGCAAGTAAAATTGTTTAATCATCATTTTCCGATTCCATTGTTGTGCGAATGAATGGGATGGAAAGCCAGTGAAATTAAAGCTTGTGTCGGTGGACACAACTGCGAACAAGATTTCATTTAGAGCGATAGAACCCCTTGCCATTTCTAATTACCCGTCGCTATAAAATAAGCCATTTGGCGATATGTGCTCTGCTTGCTTGTTTTGTTTTTATTATTATTTTTTTAAATTCTTTTGTTCGTTTCATCTGAAGATGGCCAAAGAAAAGGCCGAACCCTCACAAAAACTTCATTCTTTGCCTTGAAGATAAATAGATAACGTAGATATAATTTTCTAAAAAAATTAAATGTAAATTTAGCACACAAGGATAAATTTATTCTGTAACGCAATCGAATATTTGATGCGAAGTATTCTAAAAAACGGCTTTTTATTTATCCCAGATGTTTTTGCATGAAATTTTCTATTGAACTCGGGAATAATCCTGCAAGTGTTTTCCAACATCTAGCAATCGTTCTCTCAACGCTACCCCACCATCCGGCCGGCCGGTCATGTTTTAGCGTGCAAACGCAACTTGGCTTGCGCTGGCCTTAGTCCTTATTGAGTGCTCCTAGTGTTGAGGCTGCTCCTGGTCCTAGAATTCAGCCTTAGCCCAGTGGTTATGGTTTCAATCCTTGGCCCCACCTCGAGGCTTTTCGTGAGCTTTTGAAGATGGACTTCACAAGAAGATCTTTTTTATAAAAGTTCCTTTTCTCTCTCAGAGAAAATCTAAGATTCTCTAAGCACAGACTACCAGCTTGGCCACGTTGAAGTTTAGTAAGATGAGAGCTCATCCCAGGCATTGCTTGTTTGTATTAAGTATTCAATTTAAATATAATCACAAATTCCAGTGTTCAAAATTTGGAATGAAATTCCTCTCTTGTGGAACTGCATTACGTTTGTGGAAGGTTGCTAGAATTAATATTCGAGGTTTCTTACTACTATCTTCACCCGATTCAACATTGAAGCTTGTAATGACAACCAAGATCCTGAAAGCCAAGGCTGTTTAGTGACATTGCTAGAAAGGGTCTCCAAGCTGGAACTTAAAGATACTAACCCTTTAGGCTGAGCCAAACATGATGAACCTATTTATAACGTTCAGCACAGCAACTCCTTCTAGCGCAGTAGCGGAAAGATTATTTTCCATGGGAACGGAGATCAATAGGGCAAGAAGATGTCAGCTATTTGATTCCGAATTAGAAACGCTAATGTTGGTAAAGGGCTACCTGCACCTTCTGGAGCAGCTTCCTATAAATGTTTTTCAAAATAAACTACCAATCAGTTTTACGGCACAGGTGAAAAGCTAGGTACACGTAAAAAAAAAATGTAATTCATACTTGATTGAAAATAACAGTTATAACAAGATTTTCAGGGCTTTTTTTACATCAAGGTCTACATCTTGAGAAGGTTTAAGTGCTCCTTACTTGATCAGAAAGGATAGTGTTTTGGCCTCAAAATCATCTAAATATGCTCACCACTTTGCGCATCGCGCCAGCTACAGTTTTAACAGTAGAGTGTAAACTAAGTCCGCGGAACCAAGAATTTTACGGACTCGCGGACTTGCTAAATGCATAATGGACGATTTTGATGATCTGAACGGAGTATCTCCATTTTTTTCAACCGATGTAAAAGTATCGGGCTAAGAAATGTAACTAGCAAGGATTAACAGAAGTTACTTTTCAAAGTAACGATGCCCAACTATGCAAAAGGGCCATCGCAGAGCGGAAGTTAACGCTCCACTCGATGATGTTAGCTTTGAAGCTTTGAACACCGAAGTCGTGGCAGAGTTTGGACATCATGGATCAAAGGACTCCGTCACGGTCAATACGCTGAATGGGCACGTAAAAACCTTAACAAAAATGCACGTGAAGTTTCACATGCTCACTTGAAATTCCAAATGGAAGAAAATGAAAGAACAAGTCATAGAATGCGTACCAACACACCAGAAAAAGTAACAGGTAACTTGCGTCTGTTTGATCAAAAATTCTTTGCAAGAAATTGGGGCACTTGTATAAACTCTCCAAAACGTACTTCGCGCCCAGTACTAGAAAAGTATGGGGCCTGGCCCTGCAACCCTCCACAAATACGTATAAGAAACACAAAGTGGGCTAAGGGAACCGATTTCACGACCAACTCCATAGGGATGGACAGGTTTTTGCATCACTGGGCAGAATCATAATAGATTGGAATCGTCGCACTTGATTAGTGCATTTTTGGTTACAGATGTATCTCCACTAAACAATTTGGTACACAGTTCTGGGAGATTAAAGAAGAAACTAAGTTAGGTTCATTAGGTTTAAGATTGCATGGAAACCGATGAGCAAAGAGCGTTACAGATTTAAGAGCTGTCTTTACAGTATCTCAGGTCGAGGTACCAAGTTGTTATGCCTTCGAGAGATTATCCGAGTGAACTTCAAAGCAACTACAAGATTGCGAACTGACGACTAGCAAGCTCTGAGTAGCGTCTACTCTAGGTTGATGGTGTGCGGAAAGCTCATGCAGCTGTCATCGAAGCTATCAGAAGAAAGGGAACATTTTGAAAGTCCATTCACTCCAAGAAGGAGAAGGAGACAGCAAATACTTTGATAGTCTCTGACGCATCTGCAAAGAAAATTGGGCTTTAGTTACTTGTATGACTTATGCTACTCTTAAGTTCGTGCGTGATCTGGTTAAGGTCTTACTGCGATCTCCCAGATTTCTGATCTCATTTGTGAGGATGAACTGAGTACACAGTCTATGTGTTAGTTTGGCTGCGCAAGACCCTGCACAATATCAGTTTCTTTTGAGGGATCTGGATAAGATCGCGACCATTTTTGACGAAGGCCACCATCAGATGCGATGATCTGAATCGTACCAATTAAAACGCACAGTCCAGTAAATAAACTCCTGTCCGCTAAAAGTGCAAGGGAAGTCAAACGAAATTTTGAGAGCCACTGAAATAGTCCTAAAGTACACTTCTATGAACGATAACATGCAGTTCACGAGCATGAGTAAGCTAGAATAAGCTATCCCTTTTTATCACGAGTGCTCAAGTTTTTGGATGTCAGCAGGAATGCGTGAAAATAAAATGACAATTCCAACTCGGAGCGGGTACTCAGCCGCTTGCAAAAAGCAACTTATTCATTGGAAGGAAATCTAGACACGGTCTTTTTGCCCTCAAGGAAGAATATAGAAATTCTTTGGCTACTCTAAGCATTCACTATGCATTCACCTATAGAACTCAAAGCTCTAAGCAGAATGCTTAAGTCATGAAACAGAAAGTCCTGAGTAGGATCGCAGGCATTCTATCCTATGGGTATGTTGGTACTTTATCTGGTCGGTCTGGTCGGTGCAAAGGATGTTGCTTCACATGGCTTGGTGGCCAAGATTTAGTCGAGTCTCTGGGGGAATATTTAATAACTACGACAAGACAGTCGTACAAAGAACTGCTGGAAACTTCAACCATAAGTGGTTCAAGATCCATTCGCTAAAAAAAAAAGCATGTGAGTATAGCTTGCACTTCTTCAGAGGCACATCAGTCAAAGCCTATGCTACCGCTGGCTATGCGCGCTGTCACACGCATAATCTAAGGAAGTCCGGGAAACAAAGTAGTTGATTCAACTTCAAACGGATCTTTACGTGGGGTTGCTACTTTCAATGATGAGACCTTGAACCATCTAAATCCGCAGCAATTACCCTCTCGTAACAAACTGAGGCGACTGAGAGCTCAAGTAGTAGAAACATATCCAGAAAGGTGAAACCGCGTATCTAATAATGATGCCGCAACCGGCATGTTGACTTGGCAATAATTTTTGAAAAGTTGAAAGCAAATAATTTTACAAGACATCATTCTCGCCTAGAGCGCATCAGCCAATCCTTAAGAACGTATTATCTTATGTTCTCGTGCAGCACTGATGTCCCTAGAGCCTTCAAAATTTTAATGTTTTGCTTGGCCACTTAACAATCCAACCCATCATAATTTTGAAACCTGGAATCTTCGTACCTTTGCCTGGCTGTGCGCAGTAGCAAGTCGGTGTTCTTTTTAGAGAATGTGACCACGATGGGACCCGCAAAAGTCAGATGCTTTTGAAGAAGTTAGGAAGAAAGTCAACAAGTTAAGAAGACATTTATCTTGTTTTCAAAAATCTGCAAGGATTCTTCTGCTTCAGCAGCAATATGACGCGCACAACAGCATCTGCCTCCTTGGACGACCAACCTGATGCAAGCCTGAAAATATAAGACGAGGCATTACCCAAGAGGATGTTATGCTTCCCCTTCATAAGCTTATAAAGCTTCTCAAAGTGAATAAAAGAGACTTGTGTCTGAAATTAGGTCACACTTGTGATTACAAGAACTCTTCGTTTCTCTGGTGGTAGCTGGAAGCACCTCTGGTCATATGAAGGCTTCCAAAGTCCTTTTAGGAAAGCCAGATGTTTTTACTAGCCACTGTTAGGTGCACAGACTGAAGCAAAAACCCGGAGTAGCCCGCACGCTGTGTGGTTACATGGTTCTGTCATGTACATCAGTTCAGTGATATGAACGGGTTAGTGACTGCGGTTAAGACAACGGGCAGAGAATCCTTGAAAGACATAGCAAAAACAAGATTGGCAGAACCATACCAAAAATAAAAACAAGTCTCCCAAGGCCCTGAATTTTGGACCTGGCAATTTATCTCTATCAGTGATAACCCATGCAGCTTCTTTTTCACGTTGCTTTTCGCGTCTGGGTAGACAGGTACTACAGAAAGTTTGGAAGCAAGGATGGGTATACGTAATTTGCTAATTTTGGGGTTTCACAGGTAAAACGAGTGCAGTTCCGTGAGTTCTTACCATACTAGAAAATTAACAATCTACATCCTTCGTCAATGAAATTAGCTTTGCAGTCTGGAGCGTTGCACGTCTTCCCCATCGTAAGCAACGTTCGGGGTGGGTTGTTCAGCCGCGTAGACGAAAATCTTCTCCTTTAATTTCGCCACGGAACAGCATAGGTCAGCGCTGCGCCCTTGTTTACGAAGGCCCTGCAGGTCTCATGCCAACCGTTCAGCAGCGTTCATGGTCTGACGGGACTCACGTGACGAGCTGCAAGTTTCGAACATCGATTCTGGGAAGGAACGGTAAACTAGGGCCATGACGGAAGGTGTAGAGCCTAACTCTTGTAATTTATCGTTTCCCTGGTCGCTTTATTGTCTTTTCAAACACGTTGGCAGGGAAGCTATTTCATGAAGGTTAAAGGATTGCTTGCTGTTTGCTTTTGGCATGCTTTCCAACACGAATTTATGGAAACGTACCTGCAATTTTAATTCTTGCGGAACTCATCTTACGTTCTCTTGGAGGAATAGCAGCATTCCTCCATGCCGTATTGCTTGCGTTTCTTCTTTTGCGGTACTTGCTTTCTCCTTTTCCTTTCGTTTCGTTTCGATTTCAACAATTTTGCCATTTCTAGTATGCACTTGCTGATCACTTACTGCAAAGCTTACGGAAGTCCCCTTAGGCCGACAACAATTTTGCTCACTGCGCTACTAGCAAGACATTGCTATAAGAAGTCCTTTGGTTGCCTAATAGCACGAAATTTTAATTTTCCTGTTTTTTGCAGAACTTTAAAGAGTCTTAAAGGCATGTTAATAATTGTAGTAGCATGTTGCTGTATAGTAAATAGCTTAATAGGAAGTTAAGAGTGAAAGGTTTGGCAATGCAACTTATTAAACTCCTATTTGTGATTTGGGGGTTTTATGGCAAATTTTTCTTTGTGCATACCTTAGTAGAATGTATAGCCATAGAAATTAGCGCAAAGATTAATATTTATGCATGGTGAAGATGCGTTGGATGAAGATATCCACAGCCAAGAAATAGCATTCTGATAATATCTTAGTTGAGCTGATGTCAATCATTGCCATAGCTGGACCATTGCTGACTTTGATTTCGTAGACTTACTATGTCTTGCTGTGCCAATCTGCGAGACTGGAGACCTGGCTTAGGATTTCTGCCGGTATTGTTTGTTTTGCTGGTAACTTGCACAATAATTATTACATATACAGTATCAGTAGAAAACGGTCATGTTTACCCTGCCTTTCCCACAATATCTGAAACTGGGGGAAGGAAACCAGAACGAAACGTTTTCAGTCTACTTCTGGGGTTGGCTTCCTTCTTGTCATTTATGGTTGCTTTTCTAAAGTACTTTCAGTTTCAGTTTCACTGTGAGCAAGAGGAAACTACACGTTACAGTGTTGTTTGTTTCAATAAAATTGGACTTCTTCTTGGCATTATAGCAAGTATTGGGATGGCAATTGTAGCTGCCTTCCAGGTAAGACTTTTCAAGCTTGCTTGGCTTGGAATTCAGCAAAAAATGTTTGACTTTCTGAGGCAGGAACTCTTAAAAGTGGATGATTTTTGGCTATCTATGTTTAGTGACTGCTGAATTTATTTGAATTGGTTCCTTGGTTTAAAGTCCAAAATTTCTCTTCACTCTGTTATTGGTTCATGGGTATTGAAACTTGATATTTCTTTCTGTTTAAAAATGTGCTTTACAATTATGGATGGCGGGATCCCGCCAATCAACTTTGATAATTAGAACTTAGAACAACGAAGCAATTAATAAGTGCTTCTGGCTAAGAAATGCTATTTCTTGGTAACTAAAACAGCAGTATTGCAAGCTCTGAGTTATTATTTTACTGTTTGGGCTTTTTATTTCTTATTATTTTTTCTTATCTCTTAATTATTTTAGCTGCTTTTTATTAACAGCATCATTATGGAAATGTTTGTGTCTTAATATATTTTGAGTCCTGTATCCCAGGAACTAAAAGCTAAGGAGCAGGAACATGCCGTCTCTAAGCTTACTTAAGATTTTAAATTATCAATACCAACAGTGGCTTATACTGGGATAAACTTTGGGCTTTTTTCCTGTCTTATTTTGGGCTCACTGTCAATAAGCAAAGAACCTCAAACTGTGTCTATGTATGTTACTGTTCAGTATTTAGGTGCAGCAGTCTGCTCTGCCTAAGGGCTTTGTATTAATTTCTAATTTAGCCAGTGGCATTTGGTTCCTAAAAAAGTACTGCAGAGGCCCTTGATGCAACATGCGTTTAATTTTTAGGAGCGGGGTCAGTCCGTGTTTGTACATGTGGCCGGTGCTGCTGCTGTATATGGTTGCGGCATTCTTTACTGCTGGTGCCAGACCTACTTGTCGTACAGGATGTTGCAGTGTGGGATGATATCCTTCTGCCTTGCTGCCTTCCGCTTATTGGTCTCCATTTTCGGAACTGTCTGCATTGTCTTAGGTGGTGTAGGCTGGTATAAGTCCACCACCGCCTGGCAAGCTAATCCACCTGCTCACCCCTACGAGCAGTGGCGTCCTGATGACCCTGGCTATGCTACCCATCTCGTATTTTCCATATCTGAATGGCTGTGCACCTGTTCACTGCTTTTTTTCTTTGCTTCGTTTTTTCTCGAGTTCAACAGGATCAAAGTCGACTTTAGCTTGACCAGAAATGACGTTAATGTGCTTGGCTATCAGGGCAGCGAAGGGCGTCAGCCTTCATCAATACTTGTTTGATGCCCAATGCTTCGCTTTTGGCTTCCCATTGCCAGTGATTTAGTGAGTTATTTCAATCTTCTGTTTGTGACACCGTTGTAGTATCATGTGTGTATGTAGCAGTGGTTTAAAACTTAAAATTGTTGTTTATAGCATTTACATGCACTTTCTACTTCGCGTAATATGGATTCATGGAAAAGCCAAAGCCTTTTTATACATTTTGATTTCAAATCTGGTTCTTGGACGTTTGTATGTAAAAGTAAGTTTTTATAGAAGGCATTATTACGATCATTGTTTTGTAAACCCCAAAATTGCATGCTGCTTTTCTTTTATATTATTATCTGGATATCTTATTTAATTTCATGTTGATCACTTAAGTTATTGCATGCTGTGGTCTGATAATAATTTTGAAGTTTTGTGGTTACAATTTATATTGAATTTGCACTCTGTTGTTTTGAATACTGTGAAGATGCGCTATGAGATATAGATCTTTTTGTTTATTTATTTTTATGGAACATGTCTTGAAATGGTAGTTCAACAATTTGGACACGTGTGTTATGTAGACGTATTCCACGTTTGGTTGTTGATTGAGAAAAAAACTCCATTGTCAGTCAGACTTTAGATTGTTAAAGCAGGTTATTAGATGTTTCATAAGGTAAAAAATGGACGCGCGTGCCTGAGTTTCTTGTATCTGAGTTCCTTCGATTGCGACAATGATTTAGCTTGTGATTTTTTAAGGTTGCAAAATTGCACAAGAACTGGAAGTAATTGTAAATTTTACGAGTATTCTCAGCGGTTTTGGTATTTATATGTCGGTTTTTTTCTTATGATTGAATGTAATGGTTAGTTTATGCCTTTCAGACAGGATTTTCGTAATACTTTTTTTTAAAGCTTTTCGTAGATATCCCATATAGAAAAATATGGACGTTATAAAGCCTGTGAACCTTTTATGATGACGCCAAACATTATATATATATATGTATCATTTTTCTTGAAGTCTATCAACGACATTGTTTTTCAGAGTTTTTTTTATTGCTAATTCAAATTATAGCTTAGCCAAGAAGTTTGTTAGCGGGGCAATCATTGAAAAAAAAAAATAGGATTGAGCCTGTGTGCAGGTTAGCATGCCTGGCGAAAAGTTTGCGACTAATGAACATTGTTTGCTAAAGCTGTGTCATTCAAATAATTGAATTTAAGTGTTCAGCTGAGAATTTTTATTTTTTCTTCTTTTAAAAAATGTTCCACGTGTGATAAATGCGCTTGGTGCCACCCTTTGTTAAGTAGTTCTTTGAAATAAGTAATCTGCGTGGCTTTAGTTCTGTAGCAGTGCTTTTAAAAACTTTGTACGTTCTTAGTAAAGTAAGTTTAGAGCCTAGAAGATTGGTTGGTCACAGCCTCATAACTGTCGTAAAAGAGTATGAATGTCTTTAGACCTAATGCAGGTTTGCTTCTGTAATGCAGGTTTCATTACGAGTTGGCCTTATGATCTCATGGATTTCAGATGCTAGTACGTGTACGGCACGTTTTTCAGATGGCACTAATCGTTTTATTTTGCTTGATACAAGGGTATGGATTTCTAATGATACTAACAATTATAGGTAAAAGAGGTATTGGAAAGAGATAAATGCTCGACACCAAGTGCGGAGCTTTTCCTTACTATATTCTTGATTACTTAAAGCTACTTATTGGTTTTCGCAATGGTGATAACTGGCATGGGTAATATTAATAGAGCTCGTACCTAAGTGCATGCAAGCATACGTGCACGTACATCTTGCATACATGCATGCATACATACATACATACATACATACATACATTAACATACATAACTACATAACTACATACCTACATACCTACATGCATACATACATACATACATACATACATACATACATACATACATACATACATACATACATACATACATACAT
>QQSS02016674.1:0-19462 GCA_003687565.2 Craspedacusta sowerbii | reverse complement strand
ATACATACATACATACATACATATATACATACATACATACATACATACATACATACATACATACATACATACATACAGATGCAAAACTGCATACACTACAAATGCGACACTCGCATATGCTGGCGTTTTTGCAAGTTCACAAAGGGCAGCTATGTACTGACATTTGGTTGCATCCCACCAATCTTGAAAAAACCTACTCTTAGCAATACGAGAATTAAAAGCTGCAGCAATTTGGGTAGAAATTGTGATGTCTCCAAAATTTTCTGTGATGTGCAACAGAATCCATGAAACACTGCCCAGGTAAGATAAGTCCATCAGAGCATCACACACAAAGGTTGAAATGGTCTGGGAAAGTATTTGAAATAAGCGCCAAGAGAAGACATGATTTACAATAGACAAGAACTGGCTAACAAAAAGTTGCAGTTAGCAGCCATACGATAATCAATTTAAGATGAAAAAATAGCACACAGAATAACCCAGGATTGCAGGCAATCATACAACTTACACAGTAATCAGACAAAGATTTTTATTATCACTAATCAAACTATGAATCAGAATGCTCTGAATGCCAAAAATATATTAGCAATGCTTACCATAGCATTAACAACTTCCACAGCTTGATTTTCAACATGACTCTCAATGCCTAAACTTTTGCAGATAGCATGAATGCTTTTCTTGGCAGCATGTAAATCAGAAATGGCTGACAAAGTGGCTTGGTCAAGTTCATTCAGAAATATAATAATTTTCACAACACTGCTAAAATGGACTGGCTGGTCTCTCAGAGCAACATCTGCAAGATCATAGAGAGCTGTGGCAAAGAAAAAAATATATATCAAATCATAGAAGTTACAGGCCTCATACAGCCTTCATAGCAAAGGAATTACTGCCATAACAATGACAGAGATGCGGTCATACACTTACATAAGAAGCAAACAAGTTGTAATTACTAAAATCAACTCAATCCCCATGATTCAGTCAAACTCAAGCTGAAGAAACACCACATAACCACAAGAAAATAAATGTTTACCATGATAAATTTGAATTCTCTTGTCAAGGGCTGCTTTATCTTCATGCAAGAAGTGTAGGCAAATATTATAACAAGTAGCCTCAAATTCTAGTAGGTCAAACACCTTGATTGAGACTTGAAGATTTTCCATGGAGAATGCACAGCAGAACTAAAATAGAAGAAGCGTTATTTCCAATTCAACAGATAAGGTGCGGCAAGTGGGATCTCATATAAATGGCATACCCAAGCATACATAACAAAGAGTATTTGCTACATCACAATATCCAAAACCAAGCAAGGCAAGTGTGAAATCATGATTTGAGTCCTCCCCCTACACAGAAACACATTTTTAAATTATTAATGATATAAAAGCTAGCAAACCAACTCTAATCTCAAATTTAAATAGTACTACGCAAACTGAATGCCATCCTTGCTATAATTTTTCATGAATTAATTGCATTGCAATTGATTACACACTGCTATGCTGATATATACTATATCACTAATAAAGAATAAGAAAACAACTTAGAGCACGAAGCAAGCAGGTTTGAGAGTCACCTGTTTTCTATTAATAGTTCAACCAAAAAGGGAACATATTTTGGAAAGGAAAAATATCTTTCCAAAAGTGACTAAGCAGATTAGTATCTTGTCAAGAAAAAGAGGAGCTGCAGCTTTGTGAGAAGTGATGTCTATAAAGTGATTACTGCAACATTGATGCAAACGAAGTAATTTTTTTAGCTCAATATTAGCCGGCAGCAAAATGTTTTTGATATCTAAGACATTCCTAGAGTAGTCATAGGCAATCAAAACCTATTCTGGTCTCAAAGGGGCCAAGAATTTACAAGCCAATTATTTAAACTATTTTAATAGTTCCTTTGACTGTGCCACATGTTCTCTGTTACCCTAATCAGCTTTGGGTGTGATTTAGTGATGATTTTTGAGTAATACTATGTAGCATACTATGCTAAGTGACCAGACTAGCAAACCCTTCTCTGGCATCACCCTGCACATCACAACCATCAACATTTTCGCATGAAGAGATGGACCTCGTAAATGAAGTTCTTGACTTCTTTCACAGAAGACTGTCACAGAAGTCGGCATGGCACTTTCAGTCACATTCGTGCCTTAAGTCGCTAATTCACAGATTACTCACCTCCTCTTTAGCAAAGTTCAGCTCTACATCTTGTTCTGCTGTTGCTTTTTTTTTTTTTTTTTTTTAGAAGGGTTCAGAATTTTGCGGTTTTTACCAGTCTCTAGTTTTATGCTCGAGATTTTTAAGACTCAAGGCAATTCTCCATCCCTGTCTTGAATACGACATATGAATGTCAATGTGTCTACGGATGCCCAGTCTATCTCACAATAAATGTTCAGGATAACAAGAAAACTTGGAAATTGTGATCATGGCGAAAAGAACAACCCAATTACCATCTACTTACGCCTTTTGCTGAGAATCCGGTAGATTCAGAAGACTATTCGGAAATTTTTTTGCCGTTTGTGTCTTTTGCCCTTCGTCATTCATTGCTGCAAAAATCCGCGCCGCAGTTCTGCAGGTCGCCGCGGCAGAGCAGCTGACGTGCCCCGGCCACAGGCTGCAAGACGGACATATCTGAGCGCTTTCGGCAGCCTCTGATCTTGCCCGAAGAACACATTTTTAACAAGTTCATGATTGTTTTGACAACTGAATATGCAACTGCTGCAGCTCATGAGCTTTATGTGACTGGTAAAGAAATTGCAATCGACTTAACTCACAGCACGAATTCTTAGAACTATCAACCCAGAGCCGTGGTTACCACCCCCATGCCCCGGCGGGGGGCCTCGGACTGTGTACGCGCTTCCACACAGCTTCACCACTACTACAACCGCGGCCATACAACCGTTGTAGTTTATGCATCATAGAGCGACTTCATACTCGACTCTTATTCATTGCGCAATTGAGCTCGACTTCTATAAAAGTTGGCATTATACGACGATCTCAATTAATCGGTTCACTTATACACCCGACTCTAATTCAATTTCTTGAATCCTTCAATTCTTTGAATCCACATCCTTCATTACAACAACCACAAAATACTTTAATATTTATTTGCAAAAGCAGCTAAAGTTACTAAAGCTGCTGCTCATCTCTTTGTCAGCGACGACCCAGCTAAATGATCTGATGTAGTCACCAATAACCAGCGCTATGAACTTGTCCAGCCAGAGGCACCAAATCAGATAGATATGGACTATCCATACAAAGACCGATAACAAAAATTCTTCAGCGTGCATTTTCACAGAGTGATGCAGAATGGTGAGAAAGTTTGACGAATGTGTTTGAGCTATTCAAGCTCTACGGACACTACTTTCTGCGTATGTGGCAAGCTATTCACTGCAGGTGATGTGAACGAAGGCGTGCGAAGGCTCATCGAAAAAAAATAAAGGAACACGAAATCGGCCACAGGAACATCAGCAGTTGCTAAAATATATGGAATTGCGTCAATGTATCTGCAATCATATTACAAGGGATATGTGCCTGATTGAACAATACCAGAAAGAGAGGGAATTCTGGAGAGATGTTTTAAAGCGAGTCCTTGACATTGTCATATTACTCTCTAGATAAAACCTTCCTTTCCGAAGATCTCATGAAGTGCATGGCGCAAAAATCTGAGGGCAATTTTCTGGGAGGTTTTGAAGTTTGGGCAAATATGATCCGCTGTTAAGGAAGTTGTCTGACCGACAATTTAACGAAAGATGAGGGATTACCACTTATCGAAAGATACACAAAACAAATTAATTGACCTCAAGATAATTTCTACCATTCTCAACTGCAAACCAGATTTTCCAAATTCGGAGCAAATGTCCGTGACTCTTCCCTATGTGATCAGTAAGACAAGCTTTCTTCGGGTATTTGAACGTGAATGACTCCACCGGAAAGGGCTTGGAGGCTTTTCTGGCGCACTTGCCTGCTCTCAAGGTCGATATCCAAGACTGTCGAGACAAGCTTATGACAATGAATCTCATACGAAAGGTCGTAATGCCGCTGTCCAAGCTCGACTTCTGGAAATGAACGAGAAAGGGTTGTATATATTGCTGGCTATTGCTGCTCATCGCTTGAACCTCGCTGTGGCTGACGGCGCAAAGTCTTCCATTCCTGCGATTTCCGGTTTAGTTAGCTCTTGTATTTATGAGCTAGATTATGTTTTTCATTTTTATTGGTTAATTTTTTTCATTACCGAGCATAAATAAATGTGAAAGAAAGAAAGAAAGATTTCCGTCCTCGGCACAATCAACCCCCTTAATGTCCTATTCGCGTCTTCTCCAACACGATGGAAGATTATGACCGATAACTGTAAAGGTACCAACAGACACGCGATGGGAAGCTTGTATAGACTCATTTACGCCGCTTCGCTACAGCATTGAAAATATCATCGATGCCCTATATCAACTTGAACAATATGCCATCGCCAAAAAGTCCGTCTTGACGGCTAGTAAAGAAGGTTTTTAAGCCGAAACATTTCTTCATGGTCGTTCATCATTAGCATTGTCGTATGGAGCGGTATTCCATTCCAAGTGAACAAGGCCAGCAAACTGTTTCAATCACCTGGAGTAGCGGTATATTACGAGTATCCGGAACATTGAAATCACAGCAACACTAGAATTTCTGCGTAAGTACAGGGAAAAGGTCTTTGCCTCTGCTTGCAGCGATGATCGAGAAATTGCAGAGAAACTGGATGAACAGCGCATCTTCCACGAGACGCGGTCACGGCGACGAAAGAAACCTTTTGCCTACGAAGCAACTGATAAGGGGGTAGTCAATCATACGAAGAGCGTTTCAAGATTGAGTTTTTCATGAAGCTCGTGGATCAAGCTATGTCCTCGGTGGACAGCTGCTTCCAGCAACTGAAGATTTGGTCTTGTGCTAGCAGTGCGAGTTCCCGATTGACGTTCATGACAGAAATCAACAGTTACAGCTTTGTCTACTCTTTCAAGAGAAAATGGGAGACATCGACGACAGCGAGCTTCATATGGAATCGTCTCGCTTTGTCTCTATCATTTTCTCTTTGTTATCATCTCTATTGCAAATTTCCTGCAATACATTTACAAGAGTACATTTCAGGAGCTGTATCCGAATGTTGCTATTGCACTGAGTATACTGCTGACAACACCCACAACCGTTGCTATGAACTCGATTGAAAGCGAAATTGCTTGTAAAATTGTATTGGCAGTGCGGAGACAGGGTGGTCTCGTGAAAATTTTTTCGGGGGGGGGGGGGTTTGATTTGGAGAGAAGTGAATCACTCTGCCAATTGTATTCAGGCACTTCTACGGCTCATAAGAGCAAAGATGTTTGACTGGAGTGGACAAAGCGCTTTCTGGGATAAGGAAAGCGGCATTCTTGCATGTGAGGTCAACTAAAAAACTGTTGTTGAACTCAACAAGAAATATGAGGTAAGGTCTAGCTAAGACCGCCCCAAAAAATTCCGCACTTTCCATAAAAAGCGACAACAACCCGGTAACAAGATTTAACCCGACAAAGAGTCTTTAAATCCACTAGGAAGAATGTGGCGAGAATGTGTGACCACTGCTCGTTGCTAGATAAAGCTAGAACTTTTTACTCTGTCATGAACTCTTACTCTGATGAACTACTCATAAGCTTGCTATATATACGAAATCGTAACTATAATCGAATAGACGCCTAGAGTTCGCTTAATCGCGCATGATCCCTTTACCATCTGGTCTCCACGTAGAATGTGACTAATAACTACACACAGAAATGTGCTTATAATTTAAGTAGTCTAGGATTGCATATTGCTACATATTATACAGATTATCTGGTGCACACGCCACACGAAATCGATCAGCTAATACAAAACAACTTGATCCGAAACACGATCGCAAGGTAAACAGATTTTTTATTCAAAACATGTCCTTCTCATGACCTGGTTGTCATGGCAAGGAAAGCAATAAAGGGCTAGTGCTCAAACAAGCTAAACCGACCCACACTGAAAATGCATTATTGTTACGGTCCTTGAGATGTGGCCATTCAATTACATCGGGCAATAACAGGAATATGAGACTTTTCCAAACCTTTAGCTTTAGACCAGATCAGCTTTTACTTATGTATGCTTGTAGTTGTTGTAATTTAGGGCATATCTAAGGTTGTGGCATGCATACCTCAATATCTGAAATAAGCCTCAATTAGAAGCAAGTTATTTATTTATGATACAGTGGCATCGCCATTGTTGTTTTCTTGCGTACGTCGAGTGAAAAATTTCCCTTCATCAAAATATTTTGTAATTCTATGCGAAAAATCGTGCTGAACAAGGAAGTGGAGTAAGCGATCAATAGTCTTGTCAAGTAGGTTTCAAAACAATAACTGTTCCCATACCTTGCATCACTTATTTAAGTAATGGCATGTTTGCATTTACACAAAACAGCTGTTTGCTAGACAATGAAGTTTATCAAGGCGCCTCATTTGCACTAAAAAACTGCTACCAAACATTTTAAATTTCCAACGGCCTGCTTTTGCATCCGAAGCCAAAATGGCTTGAATGTTTATGTGCCTGCGACCACAACCAGTCTTCCGAAAAATACCAATACCAAAACTGAAGAATCGCCAGTATTCAAAGCTACCAAACTTTCTCTCTATTCTTGCTTTCACATGTGCCCACACCCTCTTGATCTGTTTTTGCATCCACTCATAAAACTCTCCACTAAAAATTGCGGCATAAGCAGCCTACAGATATGTGCCAGTTTTTCTTGGTGTGTTGCCAGATCATGAGAGCCAAGACTGTGGGATGACAATATATATAAGCAGAGAAATATGCATGGATCCTTGACGTAATGCAAGGCTTTTCAGCATACAGTACTTGCAGCACACACACACAAAAAGAACCAAAACACGTGAAAGCATTGTACGTTGTGCAAAGCAAAGTTGATGCAACTTTACTACAAAATTTCTAATGCCTTAAGTTCTGGCGGCAAGGCTAATACTTGTTTCCCGCTGAACCCTCTTACATTCTAATTGGTGCGAGACAATCCATAGTAAACCATCGGAGACCTGTGGAGCCGTTAGCTACTCTGCTGCGGCGACCTTCTTGTAAAGATCACCTCCGCTTCAGAATGCCAGAAAGTGTCCGGGTGCCAAGGGTTTCCGAGATTGGCCCCATCTTATCCCTACCCAATATTGACTTTATTCGGAAGTGGCGAGTGCAAACTGCGCGGCCACGCTGCTCGAATCGGTAAACAAGGATTGCAGTGCTTAGGATCTGCTTGAAGAATGGGGAAAGTTTAAGACTGGCCTACGAGTAAAAATCTGGTAAAAACTATACCGCCTGACTATGCGAGAATTGGTTGCCTTCTACATATACTCTGATAAGCTCAGATCGCTTTCTGGAACGGCTGTCCTCATATGAGTGTGAGCCTACTAATAAAAAGAAACGATGCGCCAAATTCTTGGTTCAAGAATCTATTCATTTGTAAAACGTTAAATTTATAATCTTTTTTCTGCTACAATAAAGTGCATTACCCGCAAACGTAACTTGGATGACAGTTTCACCGATGAGATCTTGAGATTCTCTTTAAGGATGAAAAAAGTGCGAGCACTAAATCACCGTCTAAATGATCTGGCATGTAAAGTATGGGTACCAATTCAGCCAATGCTTACGAGCAGAAAAATTGGCGAATTTTTAGACCAAGGAGAGCTTTAGGCCAAAGATTGTGAGTCAACAATGCGTTGTTTACAAATTTTAATGTGGTCAGTGCGACGCTGGCTATATCGGCATGACAACCCGCCATCTGCACCAACGCATCGAGGAACACAAGCAACAGTCGAACTCAACTGGTCAGCACCTGGCTACTCATCCATTGGCGATCGATTTCGATTTTCACGCCTGCTTGACACCTCTGCGCAGGTATCGCTCCAAGTGGGAGTGTCTGCTCATTGAGAGTTTGATCATCGCGAACTATAAATTCGCCAACTTACTTCACGTACAATCAGACTCGTTTAAATTGAAGCTGTTTTAGCTCGACTTCGAAGATGTGACTCTGGCGATGCGTGCTCTGCTTGTTTTTATTTTTCGGTTTTTCATCTCGTTTTGTATTTTTGTAAAGATGGTCCAAGAAGGGACGGAAACATCACAAAATTATCAGCTCTATTCTTTGCGTGGAATATTTACGATGATACCATAATAATGGTGTTACTGCACTTTGCACCACACGAGGTTTATCTTGTTAGTAGGCAATCCATTCAGCTCGTCCAGTTGTTGTTTAATTAATTTATATATTGACTTTGTTATAAAACGAGAAACTTGTAACTAGAGAACAGAATTTGAAGTTGAGTATACAGAATACGATCAGTATAGTAGCTCTACTTAGTCCACAACGCAATGCCTCTCTGCTCACAACAGTTTCTGCTTACTGAGTTTTCAGTAACCCTTTTTGCAGTAGGTTGTTCGGCACATATTCCGAGTGCAAGTTGAGATGCTTTATCCGTTTCCAATTACTGAAACCTGTATCTCACCAAAGAGTGCAACTTGATAATTAACATCACTTAGTTTTGTCGTTTCCTCAAAGATAAAAGTTAATTTTAGAAGGTGTGTTATTTTATGAAAGGCTTGCCCCCGATGTGATTAGCTATTAGCTGTTGCATGCGTTACGTGCGCAACGTCCGTTCTTCCCATCATACTTTTTTCAAACATTCATGTTCCGGATCATTTCATTTTTCAGCTCCTAGAACTACAATGTTTTCGCAATCCACTAATTTGGTATGCATGTACTATCAAGTGGTATTCGTGCTTATTGTTGACTTGTGCGACGCATCTTGCTCGTTCGTATCACCAAGCCAAGATGCTCTGCGGCATATGATTCCCTGCCGTTGTTGTTGAAACTTTTTGACCAGACATCAACTTAGTTTATTACATCAATTAAGCAATCTTTGATAATGGAAGGCAAGCTCTATCTCAGTTTCTTGCGATACCATGCGAACTCGTGAAGCTGTGCTTGTGATTGATCAACAGAAAATCTTTCAGTATCGGAAAGTATCGTTCCTTTTCCGAGACAAGTGATACGATACGACTCGGGTGCGACAAGGAATTTTCCGATACTATCATAGCGAGCGAAGTGAACTATACGTAACGCAACGGACCGATCTGAACTTTTTGTATTGTTCCGATCATGCCTGCAACTAATCTTACTGAGACAATCAAAAGAAGCCAAGTCCCCAGCATCGTATAAGTAAATTTGCTAAGTCGTATTTACGTAAGAAAACTATCAGCGCCTACTGAATTCTTAGTTCAAAGATCAGATGAACGCACGGTTCCATATTTCAACTGTGCTGGTTTTTATGTACAGTAAGACACTGAGGGGTTTGCACTGCTAGAACAATTAGTCGCAAATTAGTCCCTAATTCTTAAATACAATAGTTATAATAAATAGTTAGTAATAAATAAATACAATTAGTTGCAAAGGTCCCTAAAACTTTGCCTGTCTAAGAATTTGAGATCTCACGTTGTTTATAAATTTACCTGCGCTTGATTTCTAGCTGTAATGTCCTGACTGCCAGACATTTCATTACTCGGATTGAAGTACAGTTAATTAAGGCCAAGTCTTTGCATATATGGAGAGACCTTTATGACAGCGATTGTAAGAACTTTTCTCTGCTGCGGGATGTACTTCGTTTTTAGAATTCGCTCTGCAGACTGCCAGAGCATATAAAAGGTAGCCATGCGCATTAACTGACTCAAGCCAAGCTCTTATCGCTCAATTAGCAACGTTATGTTTTAGTCTACTTGTGTAACTCTTTCGTTCGCCCTCTCTTTTCTATCCTTCATTCTTTACCCTATTGATTTTCTGAGTACTCAAGGCTTGGTCCCAGATGACAGATGTACAAATTATCTTGATTCTTGCAAGTATTCTGAATTTTCAATACGCATTTTTCTACGTCGTCTCATCTGAACCTAGCCACATTGATGTCATAAGAGATTTGAAGAAGATGTTGTGATCACCGTTATAAGATAGGCCTTGAAGCCAGAAAAAGCTCTGTCTGAAACCAAGGGTTTCTTTGGTAGACAGTCAATACGAGGCTTTGCCTTAGGCGGTTTTTAGAACGAGGAGTTTCTATGAAAGAGACAATGAAACTGCCAAATGTTTGTATCTGCTTCCTTCAAAGCAGATCCTGTTTGCCGTGAATAGAGCATTTTGAAAATGTTTCGTTCTCCAGGCACTAGCGTATACGAATTTTAACCGATGTATGAGATTGGAAGGCAGTGACTTGTGAATCACTTCTGCAAAAACTGTAATGACTCCTAAAAATTTGCAAAGAGCGCTTGCGAAAATTCAAAAATAACTGGCTAGCTTCTCGTGAATAGTTAGAAAGCCTAAACCTTACAAGAAGGACTCTAGTGGCAGCATGTTAAAGTAAAACTTTTCCTTATTATTCTTGTGCATCCTCAAGCAAAGGCGCGATGCCTTGCAGCTCAGGTTAACGAGACGCGCAAAGCACCGCACCTGTGCTTGGCGATTCAAGATGGTGGTCGCAAACACAAGTGTAGCATACCTAATTGCGGTACAATGCCGCGTATTCTTGAACACACTTGCGGTACATTTACATGAAAGAAAGAACTATGGTCTTCTGCTTGTGCTGGTGAAACAGTCTTGCTGCATGAACGAAACGCTGCACCGTAATGTCACGGCATGATAATTGAGCAAAGGACCGAAATAAAGCAACTACTGGTGTGTGTGCAATTAGAATTGAATTTGCAGTAGAGGTGCGTATTCTCATGTTAAATGTGCATTCTCTTACATACAGAAATGTTATGCCTAACCTTGTAAACATTAGTAACTGGTGCTTCTTCTTGAAAAGCGAACGACGCAAAGTATCGGTATCGAGGTATCGAAAGAGCGTGACGACTTTCAATTCGCAAGAGTTATGCCTATATAAGCAGCCTGCGGTTTACCTCGAAAAAATCGGAAAATACCTTTCTGTCTTGTGGCACACTTTAGCCAACGAGTAACAGACACTTTTCCTTTCTATTCCTAACATTCTGTCTAACGATAAAGTTTTGCAATGGAGCATGGGCTATGCCAAAACGGAAACTAGAAAATGCTTACGGAAAAGGAATGCGTTGCAAACGAGGTGATTAAGAACTGTTAGCGACTGTATCCGTTTGGAAAAGCGTTAGGATCCGTACATTAACCTTATTAGTTACTCGCGTTTCTTTGTTGGAGCCATAAGCCAACTTGTTAATCAATTAGTACGCTTATCAATTATTGATTTGTAGCATTCGAAAAAATGGTTTGATGTTCTGTGAGCTTATAAAAATGAAGGACATAAATCTTACTAACTCTATAGGGCAATGATGCCGTTTTGGAAGCCGTGCACTTTTGTTGCACTTTGCCTTCCACTGATGCTGCCACAGCTGGTTTCAGCACGACATGGCAACAGTGGAAAAGGCGGCGAGAAAGGTACCTGAAGTCGCAGATTCTTATAATCTAGTGTGGTGTGTGGATAAACCCAGCTATAGCTTGAAGGAAATAGAAGCTTGATATTTCAAATACCTTCGGCCTCGGATAGGAGTTGGTCCGCAAAGTAGAAGCTATATTGAGGATGCTGCTCTTTTTGTTTCGGAGTCGTGAGATTCAAGTTGTTTCAAGTTGCGTACATTTTTATCAAAGCAGATGATGAAGTTCGCAAGGAAAAACCGCTGCACTAAGCCAAAGCTGTTGATTTGATAAATATTTTCTTGCTTTCTAGTAAACCCACCACATCAAGATATAACAGAAAAGATCTCCAGCGACAAAGTGAAGAATGGGGGTCGCAACGGGCCGATGTCTGGCGCAAAGAACATGCCTTTCCCGTTTTGGCTGCCGGTACCCATGATTCCCTGGGACGATCCTTGGGGACAGCCCGTAGATAAAGGCAGTAAAAAGCAAAGCAACACTAACAGAGCACAGCAGGATAAAGCAAGAGACAAGGAAACTAAAGTCCATGGAGAGAAAAACAGTAGCGGCTTGGGAAAACAGCAGGGCAATCTTTCCACTCATGTTCAAAGTGGAACACACTCCAGAATGAAGAGTCGGCGTAAGGACAAAAAAGGAGATCGCACCAGACGAGATACAGACGCAAAGCTAAGCCAGGAAGAAGAAAATATAAAAGACCAGTGGCTAACCACGAATCTTGATAGCCTATGGATTCCGGGGTTTGAGAATGTACATCTTCTTCGATCAGAGGAACAAACTAACGATAATCTGTACGAACACATAAATGGTTGGGCAGATCATGAAAAAAAGTTTCGAAGGGATGTTGACCAGATTGGAGATGGCGCAGAAACCGCGTTCACAAATCGGGACAACGCAAAAGACGTGCCAGAATCGGAAGCCGGAGCGGTAAAGAGTGAAGACGCGAGCGACAGAACGCTAACGGAGTATGCTTCGTGGATGCAAAAACCAGATTCAGACCGGGAACTAGAAATCAATACCAGAGATGTAGCCGAGGGTAGGTCTGTAAAGTTCGAGTAAAGCTATAAAAGTGGTGGCAAATTTTGGATCATACTAAATGTACAACTTCTTTTGTCTAAAGAGCAGATTTTTATGTAAACAGTATGGAATGAGTTTGGCAAAGAAGTAAAGTTATTCTTTATACCGTTGTCTCAATGCGTTTGTCTTCGGTTAAGCAGTAGTCCTGAGTTTGTATCTCCAGTTTGTTACTGCAATTTAATTAGTAACACCGCTTTTGGAAATCCAGAATCGAATAAACCTATTCGGGCAGATTTGAGACGAGGCTTTTTACCTGTGCAGCTTTCAAAGTTGATGCCTTTATGGCTTCCGGTTCTTTAAGATTTGTGCAAGACCACAATAGGACTTAAATTCTTTCTCATTCAAAACGTGTTTTTTGCTCTTGCTTTTTCAATAAGCTTAGTTAGCTCCACTTCAATAAGAAAATTTGCACTTTTCTCATTAAAAATTCCCGTCTTTTAGAACCGGAAAGCTATGAGGCTGCCCTACGAAAGCTGCACGACATTAAAAAGGCCTCATCGGTACTTACTGCTATCGAGAAAAACATTGGCATCGACCCAGAGACGCTTGTCGATACGACTCATCAACGTGTTAATAGTCTGCAGTCCGATCTCAAAATGTATAGCAACAGCATACGCGACCACATTGAGCACGTTCACCAAGCCGAGTCGAGCAAGAAGCCACCAGCAAGCAAGGCAGACGTTGGCGTTCTTAAGAGACAATTGCATCACGAGCAAGAAATGGTTGACCTCATTCAAACTGAGCTGAAGCAGCTGCGAGACATCGAGCTAATGGCGACCGGTCTAGAGGTTGCTAAGTATGTTGCGCAGGTGCATGCCGAACACTACGTACAAGAAGCAGCAAGCAGACGTCACATTGCCGCACCAGAAAATCCCAGTCCACACCAATCTTACGCTCAGCCTAGCCCTGTCTCATACCAGCCAATTTCTCCTACTATACTACAAGAAAATCTGCAGAGTTTCCCTGCATTTCCTCAAGTGTACTCAAGGTATCCCATGCCTCATGGCCCAAGTGTCCAGTCTTGGGTTGTGCCCCCGGTAGCGTCACCTGTAGTAGTGGCATTAGAGGAGACGCAGCGCCACGAGAAAGCAGAGCAGAGACATAATCCCGCAATGACTTTGAGCACTACACCGGATCGCAGTGTCTCATTCTTTACCTCCAGCAGAATACCTCACGCTAATTCTAATCCCCTCACCCAAAGTAAACACAACTCAGATAGTCACTTCGACCAGGAGCAGGATCACCTTGGTACGACCTATTTTCCAGGGACAACCTACTCGCCGCCTCCATCATGGCTTAAGGGACAGCAGAGCAATGCCAGACCGGATGCGAGTTACAATCCTCTTATTTACCAAGCATCTCAATCAAACACTAAACCGCTACAAACAGTAAGCACGCTCTATCCGCTGCAGGCCCCATTCGCATTCACAACCACTAACCACATTATTCATACGCCTGTATCACAGTCAGTGGACGATATTCTGGACGATTCTGCAAGTGGCGGATCGCCACTCACAAGAGAGACTTCGTATCATCCTCCGTTAACTCCGGCTCGTGAACAACAAGATCAAAGAACGCTGGGAGCAATTTGGCCGGCATATCCACGATATTTTGGTACCCCCTTGCAGATTCCGCCTCCAATAGGCGCTGCTCTTCCCGATAACATGCTACAAAAGAATCAGCGCCCGTCAACTCTAGTACCCAATTATTTCTTTCCAAAGGCCCCATATCCCGCAAACACCTACCAACCTTATTATCTCCCAAACAACATGCCCATGGTAAGTAGCAACACAGCAGCTTCTATGTTTGCGCCCAGAGCAAACTCGGCGCTTGAAACGTGGCAAGGACTACCTAGCGTATCGGTGGAAAAAACAGTTCAAGTAGTACATCCAGCAGTTGCCCAACCTGCATTCTTATATCTGTCCCCGGCGGGTTCGACACAATCCTTTGCTTCACCCCAGCTGCGCCCATCACAAATTGGCGAGGTTATAAAAACTGGTACTGAGGACCAGAAAGTATTAATGAATAAGAAACCGATAACAGTACAAGCTCCGGATATGTCAGGGACAATACCGGGATGGTTTGGCTTGTATCCAAAATATCCAGAGGATATCACCGACCAAATGCGCCGAGTCGATAATGAAGCTAACAAAACCAGAAACAAGGAAGGTAAGATTTGTCCTTCAATATTAAAATTGAAAACTTTTGTAAGGTCAAAATAAGCCCGAATTTAACAGCAGCAATTTCTTAGGACATGCATGTGATTAAAGAGGGCGAAAGATGCGCCAGAATTGGGAATCTCGTTCTTGTACGAAACTTAGTAAATCGTTCTATGGTCAAATTTTAGTGGTTTAGCTGCCAATGAACCAAGACTCATGTATCTCTCCTTTCATTGTATGAGCATGGCAGTGATACCATTATAGCTCTACAACTTCACTCATTCTCATCTGCACATCAACATTGTGAATAATCTACATCGCAATACACTTTATTGAGATATTCAAGAGATAAATATCATACATGTCAGGTAATTTCATAAGAGATCTAATGCAAGTGTTAGAAGGTTGCACATTAGCGACCGGTCCATCCCACGTAGATACGTTGATGAATTCAGAAATGACCGGTAACCGTTATGTTCAACTATCCAGTTTGATCCGAACGTATTTTAAAAAGCCCCGCCAACTAACTGAGAAACAAATAACATTAAAATAAATGATTGCTTGGTAAAGACCTCAGGTAAGGTAGAGGGATTTTTCCATTCCAAAGTTTTGTTTAATCGATTCAAGTAGCTGTAGGCCGGCATGATCTAGGGTAATGAATCCCCAAATCCGCTATCGCTGCGAAATGTAATATTGCATCATATTCTAGCTAAGCGAGAGTACAAAAAGTACGAAGCTGCCGAGCGGAATCTGGAGGATGCTGAACGCGCCAGTGAGGTAGTGACAAACATCGAAAAGAACGTCGGATTCGATCCTGGTTCGATCGCCAAGCTGGTAGACTTCGTAAAAACTGCCGCAGTGAAAGATGTGGCTGTATCAAAGGAATCGGTTGCCAAAGACCAAGAGACTGTCGAGCGTATAAAGGAGGAGCGCGCGCAGACACGAACTGTAGCCAATGTGACAAACGTCGCATTGTTAAGCGCTGAACAGAAGTTGAATCTTGACGAAACAACGTTGCGCGACGCCCAGGAGCGACTTGAAAAGATCAAGCAGATGGAAATGATCGTAACGGAGATCGAGGCTGCCAAGTTCTACGCTCAAACTCGTGCAAAGCAGGAAGTACGAAGCGCGAAACGCACACTTGACGAAACGCTGCGACGTCAAGCTATAGGCAGGGGGCATTGAGTATGCTGCCTCAGGGTTTTAAAATCCGCACATTCAACCATTCTCGCACTACAACTTCCACTGCATGTCACTTGTAATGCGAACATATGCCTATATCAGCGCTTGTTGAACTATGGTAGTGACATCTGGTTTCCAAGAAAGGTCAAGCTTGTATAGTAAGTCAACAAGTTTCAGATCTGCACCACAAAAGAAACAATGATACACTCGTAATACGCATCACAGCTCACAGAACAATCAACACGCGCCAAAGTGTACAGCTCGTGAATCGTGATTAGCGGTGAGCTTACCTTCATGGCATAGCTGCGTGTTTGCATGTAAAGCCTTCGAGTAAGCAACGGCAAGTGACCTTCTCATGAATGTTAACATTTCTTACGTCTACCTGACAACACAAGACAAAGCGAAGCAGATTGGCTCTCGTTCATGATTAACGGCGTTAATTACTTCCTATTGTTTTAAAACGCTTCCATTTCATCTGCCGGTGTCTGCGCATATTCTAGTTTTTCAGCTGTCGAAAACTGTCCTTACGTTCTTCCATCAATCGAAATCTTCAGGAATGGCATGCCAAATTAAGTGTAATGAAGAAGCATTGATGACACCCTCAACATATTTTGTTAATCCATGAATAACAAGTGAGACGGTAGCACTTCCCAATTAATAACTGCACTTTCTTTATCTAATTTTGTCTAAATTCGTCTGGAAGAAACAATAACACGTTTCTAAATTCGACTGCTACCTAATTTATCAACAAAGAAAACTGTACATTCGCGGTTACTTGTTCCTCTAGAAACTTTACGAAGCAACTTGGAAACAATGTATGAAGATATATTGTATGCCGTCACTCTAACACAGAGAAAATCATAAAAAGTATGGTCTCTTCTCAGAACTAAGTACTCTTGACTTCAATTTCACTTAACTAATTCTTGAATCTATTAGAAGAAGTAACCAGCTAGCCAACTTGATAAAGTAGCTTTAGACACACCTCAAAATAACCAGCAGGCATAATAATTGAGCCATAGCAAAAGTAAATTTTTTTTTCAAACTTCAATCATTTATTTTCAGAACGAACTTCCACGAGCATAAGTGTGTGTCGGTAGGAACAAGCACGGCCACTCGCTGCAAGCAGGCATGGCAGAGTTGCTCACGCAGTGGTCACCAGAGCAAGAGTTTTGGTATCTCTATCTCCTCATCTCTCTTGCAAAACAAGAAATAAGTGCAGCGCAAGCACGAGTTTTTGATCTTTTTCATCGTGTACAGAATTTTTCGTTCCTTCAAGCCGATTTATTGTAGGCGTTCTTGGATTGGACTTGATTCGTTGCTGATAACTCCGCCAGTACCCATCATGAGGTTTAAGAACCTCACATTGCCTCCAGGGTCAATGTTTGTAAGTAAGTCCTCGTAGTGGAGCTTCTTTCTGACCACATTCTTGGACAAGTTTGTCTCAAAGCCGATTATCAATTCCATCACCAACATATCGAATTCCTTCGTAACAATCAAGTCCGGTCAAAGCTGTTTGCCACTCACAATATGGCCCAGCGTTTGGAGTGTCTGGCAATTTGGGTTAGAAACGCTACCCCATTTGTGGGTGTTATTTCGGTTTTACGAATTGTTGCTTAGATGTCGCATTGCGAAATGTAAATGGAACATGGTATCTTCTCACAGACTGACGATTAGTATCTTGCACACATTGAGAGACCTTGATTCCATATGAATTTTACAAATAACTATAGGGTCGTTTGTTTTGTACGAATACGGTCTTCTGAGGTCTTGCGATTATCTTTTGTTGGTGCTTTGGCAGATGTATAGCAATCAGTGAGGATGGTTTTCCAATAACTTGCCCTTTAGTATATAGATACTATGTTGGGATTCCTTAAAGACTAGAAATGACGGAATGTCTTTTGAATTGTCAGAATCGTGACGAAACCACATAAACATTCAATCCTTATTTTTTTCCAGTAAGAGTGACTGCATCTAGAGTGCAACTACTTGGCATGTCTAGCCACAGCCGAATGTAGTGCTTCGCTTTGCGATCGAGAATTGTCTTGACCCATGATTCAGACAAGTCAGAAACCGTCAAAGCCCAAGTGATTTTTGCGAGGACGAATCGTTTATAAATTAAAGAGCTTGAAACGTGAATGCAGAGAAAGACTGCTTACATTGGCCATTAGTGTATTGAAGGAATCAATTAACTTTTGCCTATGGATGATGTGGTGTGTACTTATGAGTCGATTGATACGAACCGGTGGTGCATTTCGCCAAGTGAATTTTTAAGATCCAACAGAGTGATGACAACACTTCTCTGCTTCTTTATTCATGCATGGTTGATTATGCGTGACATGGATTCGATGTGTTTAAATGTTCCGCTCATACCCGAAATGATGCCTTTTGAACGTAGCTCTCTGCGTATTGGTTTTCAATCAGGAACTAGTACTTGGTATTCCGTAAGAGTATATCTGTATATAAGAAGTATAATAGAATATATAATATAATACATAATATCTAATATATAGATATACTATATATACTATATATATGCTGTATATATACTATATATATATATATATATATATATATATATATATATATATATATAAAATATATATATATATAGTATATAGTATAAGTATTATTATAGAGAATATAAGTGAATAGTTTCAGGGTAACTGCGTCGAGGGTAATTGTTCGAAAGTTTTCTGGATTCGAGTCGTTTCATGCTTACTGCCTTACGCCATGGTATTGGTATACGCTTTAACGACCAGTCTGCATGGCAAATAGCAGTGATGTAACTACGTGTGTATGGACAGAGAAAACAATAAGCAATATTTGGCGTAAGGGCAGGGAGAACCAAACGATTCACTTTGTCAACAATCTTGCATGTTTCTTTTATAAGTAAGTGGTCTTAGATTGAAGCCTTTGTGTGGATTCTGAAGTACGGGCATCCACTGTGGAACAACAAAGCGGCTTAAGGTACCACTACTGCCGAAGGCCTTAAAAAAAGTTAAATCGCAAACTTGTTTGGAAAACGTAGGGGTTACTCGTTTGCTGTGTTCTAGGAAACTTTTTGCGGGCACGTAACCCCAGAAGCTTTTTGTAATATTCTATCGAGGTCGAATTTTGCGCAGTCCTCCTTTGAAATTTTTGAAACCGGCCATCTCACGGAGACGCATTGCCAAGTAAGAAATTGTCGCATAGCCCGTGTGTTTTTCTCTAACCCTCTCAAGCCCTGCTTTCACTTGCTTTTTCTATGTGAACCGTACTTCTCTCGAACTTCTTTTGAGCAACGCGATCTGTCTTCTATAATACCAAAAGTAGTAGCAAAGTATTTGTATACTAAGTTGTTGAGGTTATCGTCGATGCTTTTGCCGTTTATAGGACTTATAAGATAGGTTGCCTTAAAGTTCTTTTTGGCCAAATCCGCTCGTCTGGCTTGGTAGGTAACATCACCCTCTTCTTTAAGCAAGCTAATTCCTCCACCAAACATTCGGAATCGGTCGTACAAACCGCGATCTGCTTTAGTAATAGTAATAGTTTTTTTTTAAACTTCATATATTTTTCAATTTTTCCACGACACAATCTGTAGACCTCGGCACCACTCACTATTCTAG
>QQSS02016673.1:0-69128 GCA_003687565.2 Craspedacusta sowerbii | reverse complement strand
AGAGTCTCGAATAGTTATCCAGTCTTTCTGGCCTCAGTGATGATCTTGAATTTCCTGGTGTCCAAGCGCCAGCGGTTGAAGAATCTTTTGTTGTCAGACATGGTTGCTTCGATCAGTTTGAGAATCGACAACTTTTTCGCATTTTCTCCCTCTGCGGAGATCTGAGCCAACTGACGAATCGGCCATCTGAGCATCTTGTTTGAAAAGTTGCTGAGTCCTCTCTCGAATCGGTTGGCAAGTTTCCGCTTGTAATCGTCATTGGGTGTCGGCAGTCCTTTCCAGATACTCAGCGCAATAATCGCTCTTCCATGTTTCGACCCACATATTCTTGTCAGGTACTTTTTCTTAATCTCGAATCTTGTGGCATGGTCCAAAAGTTTTTCGTGTACTTCCTTGAGCTGTCCCAGTTTGGAGTTATTCACGAAGGAGTTCAGTTTGGCGACCAGCTCGGACTTCTTCTCCTCGCAAAGGAGTCCATTGACTTTGGCTTATGCTGTCACTTTTCTCCATGTGCGGAAGGCAGCTTCAGTGTTGGCTTTGCAGTTCCCGAAGATCTTGTCCAGTGCAAATTGCAAGTATTTTTGTTCCCGAGGGTTGGCCAAAGCGATGGCTCCGTTGACAGCAAAGACCGATGTCAGAGTCTCGAATAGTTATCCAGTCTTTCTGGCCTCAGTGATGATCTTGAATTTCCTGGTGTCCAAGCGCCAGCGGTTAAATAATTTAAGAATGGGTGATTAACAACTTTTAACCATGACAGTTACTGCCCTTAACTTTTTGTTATTACCACAATCCCTTTCATATTCCATTTCTTTAATTATCTTTTTCAAACAAGTCTTAATATTTTTCTCTAGTCCTCTGACAAATTTGTCAGCTCTATCCAGCTTCTTCAGTTGGTTGCGCTCTGGAATGCTCTTCCATGTTTGTAGAGCTGCATATATTTTTCCTACTTTTGTTTTTAATAGTCCATTTAATATTTTATTGAGGATCCATTTTGCTCTCGCCAGCTCTTTCAACCTTTTCCAATAGCTTCTTATGTGGAGTTTGTTCAATGATGATAGTAGTCCCTCCATTCGACTAGTTTTTCTTAGCCAGTCTTATTGCCAATTTTATTTAATTTTGGTGTATCCAAGATTTCTGTCTTCTCTTTGTCTCCTTTCTAGCAGGTAATACAGGTTAATAATGCTCATGGTCCTCCTCTTCATGATGCTCGCATCTCTCCTGGGGATGTTTCGTTTCAGACGTTGGACAACTGAATATTTATTTATTCTTGCGTAAAGGACCAGCTTATCGATGATCTTCTTGATGAGATCATTCAGAGACTTCACCTTCCACCTTTGGAAAGCCTGATACAAGTTCAAATTGGATCTTTACTTATAAACTCTCGTTAGATAAAATCCCCTAACTTTGAGGCTGATTTCTCTGGTGTTGCTCGATACTGGCTTCTGCTTGCTCATCCTTCGCAGTGTCTACTTCAGCTCTCTTCTATTATGAGTTTTTTCTAACTCCTCCAGTTTTTTTAGACCTTTTAAGCGGGCTGGCTTTGCATATATTCTGCGCAATGAGGTCGACAAGTGCTCCTTTGAAGATCTCATTCTAGCCTTGCTAAGAACCCTCTACATTGCTAATGCAGCCTGCCTTGCTGCATTTTTCTTAGCATTTCCGAATGACTCTACTTTGTTGATAAGATACAAAGCCCTTTTTTTGTAGATATTTTCCAGGGCATGGCCCATTAGTCTGGCCCCAAAGGTTATCTTCTCCAACTTCATGCCCTTGGAGTGTGTCCCTAGGCATTTTGCTCTAAGTGTATTGGCTTAGAGTTTATAATAGCTTTCAGACTTTTTCGATTTCCTAAGCATGATCTCCATCAGCATCAGCGATGCAGACTCCAATTTCCTGGCCTTCTCTGATTTTTTTACTTACTTGTCGAAACGGTTGGGACAGTCAGGTGAGTGAGATGTTGACCGCTGCCTCATGTTGTTGACCAGCAGCCTCTGGACTTCTGCGCCCTTGGCCTTGTCGTACTTGCCGCCTTTGATCCTACTGTCGATCCTGGGTACGACTTCATGAGTGATATACTAAGACTGGATCTGAGGTAAGATCCTAAGTATGAATGCCCTTGCAGCCTCGGCCTCGTGGGTGGGGAGTTGAGCCGGCAGACAGAGGGCTTAGACTGAGTTGAGAAATCTCTCTAGACTCGATCGATCCATTATAATGATATGAAAAAGGATAACTCCCGCCAGCTATAAACTCGCAAATTTATATAATCATGGACGGAATCAAAGTCGGAATTTAAGAACATGAGGAGCAAAGGCTCAAGTAGATCACCCGCTCACTTGGCCCACTCCGAGACTCTCACCGGGAACTTTAGCAGATTTTTTGTCAGCTCAACGAAAAAAAATTGGATTATTAGCTGATTAGGACCAAAGAAACTCTCACCTTGTAATGGCAACGTCTTCAATAATAAAAAAAGGAGCAGGAGCGACAGCTGAAGTAGCTGGCCAAGACGCCTTGCTTCAGCACGCTAAACCTTAAGAATTGGCAGGAGTAAATAAAGTAAGGTCTATTAAAATAGCGTGCATGTATGAAGCAGATGGTGAAATATCTCCCAGAGAAACCAAAGAACGAGAAGGAAGAAGCGAAGATGGTCTAGGAGCAGCTGAAGCTCAATGCCTTCTTCATCGAGGAGGTCGTCAAGTTCTGCGATAAAATCAAATGAACGATATTCATTCATAGCTTGAAGTCAAACTTGACGCAGCCCACCGACTGGCCGTTGGTGTCCTTGAAGTCGAATGTCAGGCCGTATGTGCCTGCCGGTGCGAATGAAGGCACGAAGTTTACATAGTTGAACGAAGTCTTGTCACCCTGGTCATACGACTCGGTATATGTTATGTTTTACGTGTCCAGGTGTAGACCGTTGATCTTGACATCTAAGTCGACATTCCTCATTTTGAGGGCGGCTTTGGCCAGGCCTGTCATCTTCATGGTGTCATTCTTATTGCGGGCGGGGTTGGCGCCAAGAGCGACACCGGTGACCACATAAGGCCCTGAGGAGCAAAGCGAGAAAGGCCAGGGAATGTCAGCACGGCCAGGAGCAGTTAAGAGGAGGACAGTAAGAATCATAATATTATAAATGTTGATTTTGATAGATTAATAATAATATCAAATGGAGGCAACCAGGCCCAATACGAGCTGGTGGACTTGCTCGATATCCAGCCCTTTTACACTCAATCTCCGCCCTTTGAAGATGTTTACCAGCCTGTCGAAGTGCAATTTCACTCTCTCTTGGAACTACACTTTTTAGAAGCATTCCTCACCGTAATCAGTCCGGGTGCTGCATGTCTCAGGGTCGTTTTAGAGGTAAATTAGCAAGTCCGCCTTAGGAAGTCCCTACTAACAGGTTAGGCACCATACTTGATCGAGGCCCTTCGCCATGGAGTAGGCTGCTCCTGAAAGGAAGTAGCGATCTAGGACTACGTCTTTTCCGAGCTTGAGCGTTTAGGTGATTTACTTGCTGAGCTACCAGCGGTTGGCTGAGAAGAGCAGGTGAACTGCCTGGTCCGACATTGCGAGTTCGGATTTGAGGAGTCGATCAAGTATGTTGCCAACGGGAGTGTGCCTTGCGGGAAAGGCAATGTAGTGAGCGTTGAGCTTTTAGGCCAAGAGCTTGGCCTGAGTGGACTTGCCTGCCCGATCAATCCCCTAGAAGACAATGAGCTTGGCCATTAAATTGCAAATGCAAATTAAGAAAACCGCCAAGAGGAAGACCTAGCAGCGGCAGTAGTATTTCTAAAGCATCCCTCTGGAAATCATACTCAAAACTGAAATCGAGATCATTGAGGGTGACTTCATCATCCCACTCTCTCATAATTAGAGTCTTTTCAGGAGGGTCTACGACCTCAACTACACCAAAATCAAATCCAACAAGATAAACAAGCACTTCGACTTCTTTTAAGTCGAGCTGGCTCGTAGACTGACATCTAATCGGGAATTCTCGCAAATCAAGTAGTAGGCGCAGTTCAGCAAGTAGACACTCTCCTGTATCTCATACGTGGAGGAGTTCATCAAACAGAACAAAGTAAAAAGAGAGGAGTCAGTCCAAAAGCTGAGATAGACTCGCTCGAGAGAAATGATCAGGAATTTCAAGCTGTCGATCAAACAGCTCAATGACTCCTTCTAACAACGGATGAGCGAGATTATGAGATCACGCTGCACCCGCTTCGTCAAATATACCATTTGGGTGCTCGACATTAAGGAGAACTGCATGAGGTTATCTTACAAAGGGTTCTCTTAGGCCCTGCTCGATATCTATTTCGGGGAGCATCCCAAGAACCTGTTCAGCCACGTCCCGGTGTTCACCTCGCTCTCCAAGTACGAGGAGCTCCTCTACTTCTTCCTGCATAAAATTATTGACCCCAATTTCAGAGACATGGGACATAAAGGCTAGTTTCTGACTATCTAAGGCGAGCCAATAAGCTATCTTATGGAGCAAGACTGCGTGAGCGTCACTCCCAATGAGGTGATGTTCCAGAAGATAGCATGGATCAGCTTCTTCCATATCGAGGAGGCGGATCTGATCGCATTAGGCCATAAGCGGAGACTCAACCAGTCTCGTGGAATAGTCATGGACATCGGCAAGTAGAGTGAGTCCGAGAGCCTAAAGCGATTCCTTCCTTAACCTATCCCCAAGGTGGTTCAAGTGAGCCTAATCGGGTGATTTAATAGTGATTTAGTCATGAGTTGTAGGGAATGCTACCAGCCTGCAACCGGCCAGTGGTAGAAGTTTGACAAGCGCCTTCTGCAAGTACTCAGTTTGCAATACCCACCTCCGCAAACGCCGCAGGCCTGACAGGGCCAGTAAGGAATTCCTGCCGATCTGCGACCTCTGCTAAGACAATTTCATCTTCAATACATACCTGAACCACCAAGCGAAGGCCTAAGAGTCACTGGATATCCAGGCGGAATTCCTCAGGGCCAAATTGACTTAACTGGAGGAGGAACTTGAGGAATTGAGAAACTAAAGCAATCGCAGAGACAAAATAGTATCCCACTTATAAGCCAGCACAGTGAAATCCGGAGAGCCATTGAACAGAAGGTCTCGCGCTGCAAGGAGGTCAGCTAGGAGGCGCAACTCAAGCTCAAATAGGCCCAGGAGGAGACTGACAATTTACAGCTCTTCATCGAATCCCTCAAAGAAAGGGGCAATGTCCCCGGCCTGTAGCATGAAATTAATTAGCTCTAGACTCAGAGCAAATAGCTATCATAACAAATGGAAAGACTGGACAGTGTCGTGGTCAACGGCAAGATCGACGATTCGATGCTCAAAGGACAGGATTGCAAACCCTTTTGAATCAGCTATCATCAAGCACTCTCACATTAGAATTTCCGAAAGTCCAGCTATGCTAGTCGAGTTCCTTGGAGGGGGTGTCAATGCGACTTTGAACTTCCTCGACGTTCAGCAGTCTGTCGCATTTGAGTTTGAAGATGAGCTATTTGTACTCCTATAATTGCAATTAATGAGGTCGCTAGTTACGGATGCCTTTTTGCTTGGCCAGGACGACCTATTTGGCCTCCTTAAAAGTCGAGACTCGGATTTAGTTGATCATGTTTGCAAGTCCTGTGTACCAGATTGCAATAGAAAAGGACTCGATCACTGACCTCACACAGTATAATTCTGCATTTTTCAAATTTTTCAAAGAGATTTCTGGGTAGGGGAAGATCGGATCGGAATTGAACCAGACCCGGATATTTAAATCCTCCCCCAAGAAGATCATCTCGCTAGTCGCCTAGAATTTTATCTTGTACTTGAAGAAAATGCTCTAAAATCCCAATAGCGTCTGATAGAGCAGTCTGTAAGCATTGAATTAGTTCAGTTGAATTAGCTATGATATTTTTTTATGCCTTTAAAGTTCCAAGTCGATCCAGTAGTTTTAGCTGCAGATGGAAGACTATTCACAGCCCTCCACCCGAAAAAGTTGCAGGATGAATTTGCAGTCCCTGCAGAGCACCAGCCGTTAATTCGATGAGTTGAGGAGAGTTAGGTATTCTTCACGGTTGAAGCAGGGAAGTTTGGTAGTCTCAACCTGCAATGAGACCATTCGTTCGTTACCCATTTGCAACTGTTTATTTTTTAATAATATTCATGGAGGACTAAATCTAGCGCAAGAAGAAGAAGATCGAACAGCTGCGGAAGTAGCGCCTCATTCGATAGAAGGAGAAGGAGAAACTCATGAACGTGGAGACTCACTCTGCTGCCACTGATCAAGACTCCCACCCTGATATCTCACCTAAGCCGCACACTGCCGATAAACAGAAGTCTCACTCCGTCGACAAGTTTTAGAGGCTAACAGGATACAAGCCTTTCTAAGAAACTATCAACTTCAAGCCGATCCGATATGAGAAAATGATACAGTCCGATCCCGTCGAGATCAAGACCGAGGAAAAGGAGGACGAACCGGCCCCTAAGCAACGGGGCAAGCAGAAACCTGTTTAAGCCTAGAAATAGTAAAAGGCTCAGTAGCAGCCCAAAAAGCCTCAAGAGCTCTCAGATCTGTAGATACAGGCGACCATCGACTCAAAAAATTTCAAAAACTTTTTCGAAAAATCTTCCAAACTGCTAATGAAAGTAATTTAAAATCCCGTCCCGATAGCACTTTAGGACGCCCTGGAAAACGATGAAATTCCGACTGAGTCAACCAAAGAAAGAGTAAAACACTTGTATCGTTACTTCGATAACAACTTGACAGAAAACAGGGTTGTCACCTCCATGGACTGGAGCTCGCATTTGGATAAGGGCAATGTGATCCTCACCTCGTATTCAAGGAAGTTCGACGGCTCTATCAAGGATTAAGTCGGAGTATTACTGGTCTGGTCTCTTAATTTGAAAAGCCGGCCTTAGATGAGCTTCTTTAGTCAGTCGCAAGTCACTACGTCATGCTTCTACCCTTTTACCATAAATTAGATAATCGGAGGCTGCGAAAACGGGCAGTTGCAGCTTTGGGACATGCGTACATCTTCACTGCCAGTGATGCGAACAGGAATGACGTCCAACGGCCATAAGTACCCCGTCTACAGCCTGAAAGTACTAGGCACCTCGCAGTCAAGCATGATCGTCTCCGGGTCAAACGACGGCAAAATATGCAGCTGGGATATTAAATACTTTAGCAACCCAGTCTCTTACGTGAAGCTCTAAAACAACAAGGAAGAGATGAACCTAACCACTCTCGACTTCATCAAAGGCGATACCAATAATTTTTATTTCGGATGCTAGAACGGCACGGTCGGCAAGTGGACTCTGCTGTCTGGCGAGGACCGACATCTGCTCAAGGACAGTCATAAGATACATGTGACGGGTATGTCGATCAACCAGTGGACAGGCTAGCACTCAGGCATCCTCCAAGGACTCCTGCTCTCCAGTTCGATGGACTGGACAGTCAAGCTCTGGCAACCAAAATTTAGCAAGCCGATCTGGACATTCGATTACTCGTAAGACTATGTCTACGATGTGCAATGGCATCCTCGCAATCCGACTCTGTTCGGCTCGGTGAACAACGAAGGATATCTGGACCTGTACAACCTGGTCGACGACTTCGACACACCCGGAGTCCACTTCAAGGTCTCAGATAGGGCGATCAACAAATTTCGCTGGAACGAAGAGGGGAGTCGGTGTCTGGCAGGCGACAGCGAGGGGAACGTGATGCTGCTGGGCCTGGACTAGGGTTGGTGGCAGCTGTAGTAGCAGCGGTTCCACTACTTCTAGTAGATGCTGTAGACAGTTAGCTAAGGGAAGAATTGATTGAGAAGCGGCTTAATTAGTTATGCAAGCGAGCAGGCCATTTATCCTGGACGGGAATAAGACCAGGTTCAGCTTCCCCTAGTATTAGCCGCTTGCTGATAGGTTCCTGACCTACTTCATTCAGCGCAACAATGTCATCACCAAGCTTAAGAAGATCAAGGTCCTTAGCAAAAATTGTGATGTCATCGACAAGCCAATCAAACGCAGGCTGCTTGACAAATTCGGCTATGAGTCCAAATCAGTTAACAGCAAGGTCAACATCAAGAAATTGAGCAGCCAAACCAATTTGCATTCGAAGTAGTGGCTGAAAGTGGGCCCTTAAGGTCAGCGGAAGGGGCCGGGTTGGCATAAGAGCTAACGATCCTAGCTCAGAAAGTTCATTGAAAACATGAAGGTAAAGGCTCGCCATAGATTGCAACTCACTTCTTGATTTGCGCCCTAATTAATTCATGAAAAAACAACTGCTTTTTCATAGACCTCCGCAGCCCACGGCTGTAGCTCGCAGGCCGATATTCAAGCCGCCCAACCCCGATTTCAGTCCGTTCGAACTTCGGAGTGAGTCAGGCGGAAGAGGCTCTGGGATCTGCATTTCAGACCTAAGAGGTAACAGCACATTCAGACTGTCGAACAAAGTGTATCTGCAGTAAAAGCCATACAGGAAGGCCCTGTTCAAATGAGTGAATTAACCAATCAAGTGTCAATAAGCCTATTCATTACAACATTGCGCAGCTGTTACACCTAACTCTCCAGCATTCCGTACTACCTTATCAAATTAGATTTTTGTTTTAGCACCTTGCTCAGCTAGATCTGCACTTGTTGCAGTCTCTGCTCTTTTATTGCATTTTACTATCTGGCTCCCTTCTACATCTGTAACTTGGCGATCCGATAGGCCTCGACTAAGTCCTGCCCCTCCAGTGCTCCTAGCTAGTGTCTCAAAGTGTTCGATTGGTTATTTAAGGCCGACAGCTGCATCCGCAAGCCCTAGTTTTAAATTTTAATGACCTTGAGCTATTAGAAGAATGAACGCTGCTTTTGGCTGAGCTGGTCCATAAGTGAGCTGGTTAGCTGTCTGGACTACTACAAGGCCTCAAGAGACTGTGAGTACTTTTACTCGCAGGTCATTAGCATTGCGTTTAAATTTAGACTGGCCTGGATTGTTAGGTCAACAGTCCTGTCGAATTTGCATTTGAGCCTATTCTTGCTTTGAAGTTACTTGTTCTATTTCAGCTGGAAACTTAGTCTGTGCAGTTAGCTACGAAGGTCTTGAGCTAGTCTGTGCTGCTCGTTCCCGAACCTCTTTTCTACTTAGAGAGTGTCCAGCAGGCCTCGGAAGTCTGCTTTAAGCTCTCGGACTTTCTGCTAATGGCAGTTCATGGTGGCCTCGAGTGCTTGCCTGAGCTGCTCGACCTCCCGCTAGGCCCTGAGTAATTTGTCGGTCAGCTATTAGACTTTTACTGAGTCGACTGGCTTTTCGGGGGGCTGGATCTAGCTCTACTCGAAGCTGAGTTGCTTGGTGAACAGGTCGAGGCTGTCCCTCAGGATGACTTACCTTAGTGCGCTGAAGTTGATGGAGGAGGAGTCGAGGTTGGCCAGGCGCTGCAGTTAAAGGACTTGGTCGGTTAGCGTTTGATATTGCTCTTGGATGCGGTTTTCTTGGGCCTGACTGAATTCCAGTCTCAATTTGGTCTACCCGCATTCTCGCTAAAGAGTCTGCAGTCTCCTTCTAAGTTGTGGCTAATCCTGCTTGAGGATGGTTTAGTTGTGGAACTGATGATCGGCAGGCAGGTGGAACTTATGCTAGAGAGAGTCCTGCAGGCTCGCAGGCCCTTCCGCCTTACTTCTCCACAGCTTGAGCTAGAGGTAGGCGGAGTTGTCAGGACACCTTTATAACAGATATTTCTTGGCTAGCGGTTTCAGTTAGTCTGTAATTTAGTAGAGATTAAGCGAAACCACTCCTGCGATTCTGGGCTTCTCAGCTGGACCGATAAGCAGAGTCAGTGTTGACTGGTTAGTAATCGACCGACTTCAAACACGATTTCTAGTCCTGCCGAAGCGACTTGCGGAGGATAAGGAGTTAGGGCTGACGATCGGCGGTGAACCAGGCTGTTTTGGATTAGGCCCTATTCCTTTTCCAGATGAGCTGATAGGTCGAGTTGTGGAGCCGAGGCATGCCGAGCGAGACCAGCTGGCAGTGGAAGTTGTAGTTCATTATAAAGATGATAGAAACTTTATTTTATTGATGACATTGCAGTAGTCTTGGAGGTCGAATAAGCCAGGAATCCCTCGCTCCCTCGCCAAGCTCCTCGAGTTTTAAACAGAAAACACCAAACTCAAGTTCCAGCCTCTCCTTAAGGAGTTCAAGATCTACAGGGACTTCATCAAGGACTCCAACCAGCTGCGGAGGACTCTCGGTTACATTTTGTTAGAGAGTCAGCTGGCCTCCAGAGCCATTCACCCCAGGTTCCTGGGTGCTTTGGAGGATAGCGGCTGCTAAAAGCTGAAAGTTCACATAGAGGAGCTCTTGAAGTTCCACTAGGCCAACGGACTCTGGAGGAGTCGGCTCGCCTAATATTATCATTAAAATATCGAACTGGATGAGCTCATGCTCAAACTGCTCAGCACTGTCTCCGAATAATAAAAAACACTTCCAGCCGAATTCGCTGAGAAGTTCTCTTTTAAATTGCAATTACACTAGCCCAGTCTCGCTAAGGTCACTCCCTTGGGCACTGGTAAGGAGATGGCTGCTTTGCTATACTGGAAGGGCAGTTACGCTATTCTTTACAGTTAAACCAGCTTCTGGGATGGACTCTCGACCAAATTACAGAACGTGCCGCTCAAAGCATTCAACATATGCAAATAACTGCAGGTCCTCAAAACCCTGAAACAGGGCCGTGCATAGGACCTTTTCAAAGCAGATCCGTCCAGCTCAAAAGATATTTCGAGAGAGGAGGGCAGTATTGTAATGTCAAAATTTTCAAATCTAAACAGAAAGGAATAGCCTCTTGAAAAAGTAATTGAGCCAGTTGAAAGTCTTGCCTCCAGTAAGAACACTGATAAAATTATGGACTCGACCATTCCCAGTCAAACACTTGACAGTCTTTAAGAAAGGCGCAAGGACGAGTCCAGATAAATTTTCAAGAAGAGCTTCGCAGAACAGAAACCAGCACCGACCCGGCGAAGAGGCGTCTCCTATGAAAAAGACGATCGGATCTCATAGAAACTCAACTGCGATGTCTAAATAATGGAGAAGGACGAACCTAAGAAAGGGAAAGCCTAGCATGGGCGTAGGATCGTTGAAGGCAGGATCAGCAACGGCTCTTTAAAATAAAATTATTACTCACCTGCCAAGCCTGTCGCTTTGAACACTTAGTATATCCCCAAAAACAGACTCAACTTTATTTAGACGAGGAAGGAGAGCTATCAGGTCCAAACCTAGCAAACCAGAGGCCGCTGCATGATCTGCTCGAAGTAGTTTCAGAGTAGCGCCAAGGCCACTGTGATTTGTTTGAAGTAAAAGGATAATCAGCTGCAAACAGCCGTCGCGTTAGTAGCTTTAACGAAGGCAGGCCAGGTAAACAAGGTAAACTAGGTAGGCCAGGTAAACTAGGTAAGCTAGGTAAACCAGATAAGCAAGGTAAACCAGGTAAACCAGGTAAACTAGATCGCCAACTCGCGCCTACGGACAGCGGGAGTCACCTTGGCGGGCATCCTCACCCTACAAGAACGATGAGTTCCGACGCCACATCCCTCCTTTTTACGTCTAACAAAGATACTAGCGTGGCCCATTTGCGCCTAACCCTCAATACTACTCATATCGGACGTAACGATTCGAGCCGAACTCATTCTAACGGTCGCACTTCCAAGGTATGCGGGCGAAATTGAACAGCGTGAACAAGTACAGACTGCCAATCGAGCGTAACTAGGTGATCCGATCCGCATAGCGCCTGCGTGCCAGGGATATTATGAGTTATAAGTGATTCGATAATGGAAACTTTCAGGATAAATTAGAAGGAAAAGGAGGAAGACAAGTCCCACAACCACCACACTCCCGAGTTCTACGCACTCTTCCGGAGGACTAATCAGGTCGCTGTCCAGTTTGTGTTCGAGCGCGAGAGTCCAAGGGGCAAGGGGTAGTACCTTCAGGCTGTCAAGTAGCTGGGAACTAAAACAATCCAGCCCAAGTATAAAAGTTCGAGGGGGTTTTCTTTCGTCGAACGGTACGGCCACCTCTTCAATTGAGTTTAATGATTGAAAAATTCCTTCAAGTGCTTTAATAGTAGGAGATAAAGTTTTGGATAGGCAACCCCACTGTCGAGTTGGTATCGGGCTCGCTCTTTCTAGAGAGTGTTGATGTGAAGGCTGGAGTCAATGCTATCGCCAAGCAGCTCAGACTCAAGGAGCCTGCCAATGCAGTCCTGGCCTTCTAGGCTATCAGCAGGTGCAAGAGTCCCCTTGAAATCTGCGAGTTCCTAGGCGACTTCACTTAGGACATCGAGTAAATAAAAGTGCTTAGCACGTAAAATAGACTTTTCTACACCATGCTTCTTTTTTTCAAATCCAAGGAAAAAGCGGCTGCATACCAACTGAAGATGTTCGGCAGACAGTTCAACCTGATTGAAGACGACCTGATAATCCTGAGGTAAGTCCGAGAGATCCGTTCGGCCAAAGACTACTTCGACATCGACGTCCCCAAGCTCAAGCTCAAACGAAGTTAGAGCGAGGGTAATCACGAGCTGTTCTACAAGTCCAAAGACCAGAATTGCGCAATCTGCCTCTAATCAATATTCAATCAAGATTTCAAACTAAGTCTGCTCTGCACCCACGCCTATCACCTGCCTTGTCTGCGTCAGTGGAAGGACAATAGCTGTCCGCAATGCAGGTACCACCAGCATCCTCCCTTGGCGAGATATTGCAGCAAGTGCTGCGAGTAGCAAGGCCTTTGGTCCTGTCTCACCTGCGGATTGTAGTTCTGTGGAGGCGATTTCCCTCTGACCTAGTCTCACATAAGAAACCACTATCGTTAATCGGGTCACAAGTTCGCCTTGTAGATTCTGGCGAAAATCATTTACGACTTTGAAAAGAGGGACTACCTGCACAGGTTCCTGCAATAGTCCATCCAGAAGGACAAGTCGAAGCTGAAATCAGTGTAGGCTCTCATAGCGGCTGAACTAGATTAGCAACGGTAATACTTCCAAGCTAGGTTGCAAGAGACTAAACTGTCAAACAGTTTGTAGACTTAGAAGCTGTAAATGCAGTTATAAGCAGTGCGTAAGTAGAATGCCCTTTTGGAAAATTAAAGTCGGGAAGCACAGAATAGGGTTCAGAGTGGACTGGATGTAATGAAGCAAGCAAATTAAAGAGCAGTTTTGCTGAGCCAACAACTTGAGGCTTTGAAGAAGAGGAATGCTAGAATGGTAGATGAACGTGACTGCAGATCCGAGATCGCGGACGAGAAGTTCAACCTTTCCAAAGAACAACTTAAAATGAGCATCAAGCAGCTTAAATAAAATCTAAAAGATCTGAAGGCCCACATAAAGCTATCTGAGTAAGTATAGGCGAGGAAATGCGGGTAGACTGTCAAATAGGCCATCATCCTCGGCAAGCCCAAAAAGCGATGAGTATTTCTTAACAGTTTATATTAATGAAGCTCACTAAAGACACGGTCGAAGAGTTCGGCTTCACCTAATCGAAGCCGCAGTCCAGAGTCATAGTCAATCTGCACACGAGGAACAAACTGCCTACTTCTCTGCTATAGCTCAACTCCGTGCGAAAACAGACCAAAAGGCTCTCCCGAGTAAGCCCCACCAAACTGCTGAGGAACCCGGTTCAGCAGGGCATCAACCTAATCGATGAGGAGGACCAGAAGTAATAAATCCGCAGGTTCTAGAAACTGCAGTCTTAAATGACCAGGCTCAGCAACAGTCTTAAATTCTCACTGACGGATCGACTCACTCGTACCGTCCACGAACCTATCCATTAGAAGCTGACTAGGCTGCTCAGACATCCTATCAACTCGGTTGAATTGGATCCCCTGCTTAAGGATCTAGCTTTTTTTGCAAAATTCCCTCTCTTCGTCCGCTCATCGCTTTATTTTTACTGCCACCCAGTCTTCCTTAAAAACGGATAGCTCATTTACAAGCGAGGTGACCAATCGCGCCACCTATTCGTGGTGTTTAGAGGACTTGTTGAACTAATTGATTAAAGGATGGTTTCGAACGCCAGGGCCACCGTCTATCTCGACTCGCCTGCTAAAATATGGGGAAAGTTTATCTCGAATACAATCTCGGACGGCTACCATTTCGGGGAGGGAGAGCATCTAAGAGACCTGACTGCGCAGGCAGCCTAAACATCGATCCTAATCCGAATCTAACATAAAGCCTACAAATAAGTGCTACAGAGCCACGTATAGGACGAACTGACGTAGAAGTTGAGAGTGGTTAGCCTTCTGCCCTATTTCAGACAAAACGACTTGGTGGCTGTGAGCCAATTCGCCTCAATTCTGAGGAACGTAAACTATGCCTACGGGGAGGTGATAATTAAGGCTGGCCAGTAGCTCGAGGAACTTATGATACTGAAGTAGGGAAAATGCTAAGTCATTCTGGAGACGGAGGTTCGAGTGCCGAGGACGAAAGGTGCTCCTGCCAAGCGAGTGCAGTAGTCGCAGAAGAAGTTCGATATGACACTGCTGCGAGTCGAGGAGGACTACTAGGTCTTTTCGAAACATCTGGTCTTTAAAGAGCTCGAAAAAGGTAGCGTTTTGGGTGTGAGAGCTATTCTCAGTGGCGATGCCATCAAACGTAAGCAACACAAGTTCCCCAAACTGGATCTTATTGACGAGAAGGCCAAATTGTCGGTGATAGCCTCCTCGTGCAAAGTGAGTTTCCTGGCTGCCAATAAGCTAAAGGTGATGAGCCTGCCCGAGTCAATTTTGAGCAGTCTTAACGAAGGGATGATCCAAGAGCCCTAGTTCGACGACGAGGACAAGTAGACCAGACTGAGCTAGTTCCAGTAGTGGTAGAAATTCAAGAAGCTGACAGTGGACCACTACTCCAGCTGAGTGAAGAGTTAATGAATAAGTAAGTTTACTACAGAGTCTTCTTCTCGAAAGATATCAACAAAAAGCGCAAGATTACGCATGAGGGGGTACTGCTATCCAGAGAAAACAAACTCCTCCTCTACGACTAGACAGCCAAGCTCATTGGGGAGTTCCAGTCCAGGGCCCTCAGGGATACTCCCAACTAAAATTAGTTCATTTTGGGCCAGTATTATATCTTCAGAGAGGAGGAGGTGTCCGAGTCTGACTTCAAATCGGGCAAGTGCTTCATGCCGGTAGTGCTCCCCTCGAAAGTGCCTCTGAAGCCACAGTCGGTAGAATAAAGGGATCCGTAGGCATATCAGCTGACGGCTAATTGTGTGTTGGAATCATTTTTGGCCAAAGTAATGAGGGAGCATCAGCTCTAAGGAGTAAAATTCCTGTTTGAATGTGTTTCTGGGCTTAAAGGCGGGTAAATAACAGGAGCTATCCTGGCAGACTCGATGGGCCTGGGCAAGACACTCCAAGCAGTCGGACTCGTCTACACTTGTCTTAAGACATCAGTTAAGAATCCTAGGAAGGGTTTGATTAGCAAGGCAGTGATTGTCTGTCCGCTTAGTCTGGTCAGGAATTGGCAGAGCTAGCTGGAAAAATGGTTAGGAAACGAGCGCCTGCAAGCAGTGGTGGTCTAGAACAGCAAGAAGTAAACTATGGAGCGGCTCAGGCCATTCATCAAGTAGAAGAACAGGCTGCTTCTTATCAGCTATTAGGCGTTCTTGGCCAATATTTAATAGATTGGAGAGGTTGCCGAGCTGATAGTTCTCGATGAAGGACACAGACTCAAGAATTCCAATACGAAGGCTTATCGCAGCCTGGTCAGAGTCAAGTGCTTGAGGAAGGTCCTTCTGACCGGAACTCCGATTCAGAATAATTTGTAGGAGTTGTTCAGCTGCTTGAAGCTGGTAAACCCACTGCTCTTCCCTAACGCACAGCTCTTCGCCAACCTGTTCATCAGGCCGATAGAGAGAGGACTTCTGAAATAGGCCTGCTAGTAAGACCGCCAGCTTAGCCATTAGCGTTCGAACTAATTAACCAAACTTCTAAAACAGTTTTCTTTGAGGAGAAGGCCTTAAGTTTTGGAGAAGTACTTACCTGCTCGACATTAGATTGTCCTCTACGTCAGTCTAACTGACTCCCAAAAAGAGCTGTACAAGGAATTAATCAGGAGGAGCAAGACGGAACCTGCAAAAATTCTGAGTTTTCTTATTCAGATGAGGAAGTTGCTGTTGCATCCCAATCTGCTCTTCAAGCATATAACGCAGCACGGGTTGCCTCCCATTTAGTGCGAATGTCCCAGTGTAGACAGCAACAAAATAGAGCTGATAAGGCTTATTTTGGACTAAGTTGTGCGGAGAAACGATAAAATGATCATCGCGTCCTCATACGCATAGTCTCTTGATTTTGTTCAGGCCTATGTCGGCAAATATGAGAGGCTTGATGGAACGATGACTCCAGCCGAAAGGCAGCTAGCTATTAAGAAATTCCAGACTGGCGAGGCCAAAGTTTTGCTGTTAAGCTCGAAGGCGGGAGGAACTGGTCTGAACATTGTGTAAGCTAATGTGATGGTGCTGCTGGAGGTCGACTGGAATCCTAGCGTAGACAAACAAGTAATGGGGAGGATATGGCGATAGGGTCAAAGGAAATAGTGCTTTATTTACAGGCTGGTAAGCAGCAGGACCTTCGAAGAGAAAGTCCTTTAACGCCAAACATACAAGCAGAGTCTGGAGCTAAACATTCTCGATTAGTTTGCTGCTTCTGCACACTCAGAGACTCTTTTCCAACTCTTCTAAACAGCGTAAAGGAATGTTAGAACAAAGTCGCCTTAGGAGTTGGCTTCAAACGGTTACTTACCTGCTTGCTCTTAACTTCTATAGTGCTTCACCTACCTCAGTAAGGAGAGCAAGCCTGAGGCAGGAATCGTCGTCGGATAGCAGGAAAGCAGTCTAGTCGAGGAGCCCTAGGAGGAGGAGTAGCAGGTGCTCAAATAGAAAGATTTGGAATTTTAAAGCGACTTGGTTCTCCGCAAATTAATGGATGACGATGACTGATTTAATGTATGTGCCACATCTTGATCTCCGACCCACTTTGAAGCCCAAATCGAAGCCCTTCTCCAAGCGGAAATAACTTTCGACAAGAGCAGTCACGACCACGAGCAGGTGCTTTATGACCTCAACTCCCAAGCAAATCAGAGTGGCCAACAATTCATTAGAGCAAGTGAAAAGCGACATCCAATTTTATTCAAAATCACTAACAAAGCTAAAAATTCAATTGCCGCAAAACAAGGCCAAAATTTCTACTCTTTTTAATTGGGCTGAATTGAATCTGCCTAGTTCAAACAAATTTAGTTAATTGTTCTGGGAATATCGCAAAACTTGTATCAATTATAACCGACAAATTAAGGAAATCAAATTTTTCACCCAGCTCAGAGTCTTCGAGCATTCCCAGGCGCTGGTCATTCTTCGCAATTAAATTGAATTGCTGCTGATAAAAAGCGAGTGGGTGCGAGATAATGTGTTTCGAGCACTAAAGCTGGACAGTTGCAAAATTCTATAGTGGAAGATCTTTAAAACAGTGATAAGAATAGTGGACAACCGTACGACTATGTTTTAAGGAGTTAAATTTTTACTTGACTTATTTTTCCAGGCACAAGAAAAATAGCTAGACTTAGAACGGTGGAAAGAAAACCTCTCGCTCTTGCTCAGGAAGGTTCGTTAGGAGAGAGTCAGGAAAAAAATGCTTTAATAGCTGGGGAAGGCAATCGGCCTCGATAATTTTAGCAGAGAATAGCTGAAAACAGTATTCTACGAAGGTAGATTAGACTACCGTGATCTGATCAGCCTGATTTTCGACTAATTTTGACTAGCATGAATTTGTTTGAGAACTTCAGCCCTGCCTTCGTATTTCCCAATGAGGAGAAGTCAGAGGAACGGCTGTTCATTGATAAGGTAAGCAGCCTGCTCATAAGGGATCCTTTTCCCGAGCCCACTCCTCGTCCCATAATGCTCCCTCATTCTAATGATCCCCTTAATAAACTGTTCTAAAATACGAGGGCTGATGTCAACCTGCAGCTGGGCTAGGACATCGCCTAGTTCCTGCTGATCAGGAACGAGATCAGCCGCCTTAAAAAGTAGTTCGTGAAAAACATCGTTGGGATCAGTCCTTTGCTAGCCTCGCTATCGACCTAATTTGATTCATAATAGGAGGGAGAACTTTAACTAATTAAAACTTAGAACAATCTCGAGAGCCTCGGATACCGCTAAAAGGTCGAGCTCTTGCTCGCTGAGGCTCACTCCTTGGCCATGGAGAAAAAACTTACTTTTTTCTTGTCTGAGACACTCAAAAAACAGGAAAACAAGAATTTGCACAAATGCAAAATCTGTTAGGAAGAGTTTTAGTCGGGAAGACAGTTAGGCGGACACATGTCACGGAAGCACCCTTCAGCAACAGTGCAGGTGAAGCTGCGCAAGAAAATTTTCAACAGCAAAAAGCTATAACGAGAACGGCGGAGGTACATCCGCAGCAAGAATAAAAGAAGATGATGACGTAACAACTTTAAATATAAAATCAAAGAACTGAGACTTCCCTGCCGCCAATTGTCGATATTATTTCAATTGGCTGACACTACTCCAATATTCGCACCCCGGTTTGACTCTGGCTTTGAATTTCTTAGCTCAGCTTGTGACGGATCCCTCTTCGATGTCTTCCGACTATCTGCTTAGCGGAGCTGTAGTTGACGTTGAGAGCCTGTGCAGCAGCTCTGATGGATAGATTTTTGTGGATGATAAGGGAGATGAGTGCCTCACGAGTAGGTGCAGTAAGTTTGGCATATCCCTTATGAGAGAGAGAAGTGGCCTGGTCGTCATGAGTTTCCTGCGACGAATTGGTTTACATGTTATAGAGAGAAGGCCAGAAAGTAGGATTTAATGTAGTTAATCCGTCATAGTTAACCAAGCTTGACGGTTTATCATCATAATTGCAAATTAATTACTTTGCAAAATTAGCATCCCTCTCACCCAGCCACCAACCTCTTCACTAACCTCTTCTTTAACCCTCCTTCTTCCCATCTACATTTATAACAGTCATGCAAAACCAAAATTTTGGCAGCCTTACGTGATCGCCATTAGGAGTTTGCTGCGCAGCTATTAGAAGCTGGTGTACTAAGGCAGGTCGAGCTGATTGAAGCAGGTGTGCGCGCGAGGGAGGTTGCTGCTGTTGTAATATTTTTGAATAGTGAATCTGGAGTTGCTGTTGTTGATGCCGCGAAGGTTGTTGAAGCCCCTGAGGGGGACGCGAGGGGACCCAGTGACAAATTCGAGGAGCTGCTCTTTTTGCTTCTGAGTCATGGCCTCGACGGCCTCCCAGAACCAGATTATCTGAGGACTGTCCCTATTATAAACTTCGTAATCGGTCTGAGAACGTAGTTCAGCAAGGTCGATTTCTTTGTTGCCTTAAATTAGCCTTTACAGTTATTGGTTGGTTAGTAGTTAGACGAGCTCCTTGGGAATCACCTGCAGGAACTGCTATTTTATCCGAGAGAGAGGTTGTCTCACACATTAAATCAGGCTCGCCTACACGTATTTTCGTACGAATTCCTACTTATTTTATTCTGTGATTGGAATTGAGGCACCCCTCTCTACGAGTTCAATTTCAACCAGCTCGTCGAGCCTCCTGAAGCTGTAGACAAAGGCGCGCTAGAGACTGTCGACAGGATTATTGAGAATCCAAGTCAAATTTCCATAAAGTTCCTTGTCAACTTTCTTTAGATCCTACAGGCCTATGTCCTAGCTGAGGATGAATTTGTAGATGTGTTGGGCGAGGTTGAGGCCCAGGCAACATTGTTGCCGAACGGCCTTCCCTAGCAATCTCCCCAAATAATCGTAGCTCAGCAAGTCTTACTCACTCCAGGCTCTGCTCACTTGCAGACTATCTCCTAGCTCGGTGGGCTACAATAGTCCGAACTTTAGTTTGGTGAACTAGACTGAGAGCTTGTTGAACCACTCGCGAGTGACTCCTCCCCCATCCTGTGCCTATTAATTGATGAAGTGGATAGAGATCTCAGCCTGAGGGAGATTCATGAACTGCGATTAGAAAAGCTCACATACGATTCTCTACCTCTTCACAAATAGCTTTAAGCGGCGGGGCTTGCTCTCAATCTTGATTAAGTTCAGCTAGTTGTAAAAGAGTTGGAGGCGGGCCTGGATGGGAAAGAGATCGGAGTTGTGTTTGATGAGAGGGCCGACCTTGTCGAGGATGGGCTCTCTGTGCTAGCTGACCATCTTCAGAAATCTCTGGAGGAACTGCGGAAAATTCAGGAAGATGTGGCGGGCGTTCCGATTCCGCTAGACAGGCTGATAGACTCTCCAGATATTGAGATGGAAGAAATGATCTTCAGGGATATTTTAAACTGCCCACAGGTGAATCTACCTGAAATTGGAGAACTCCAGCTCCACGTTCAGCTTCAGCAAGTAGGACAACAGGGTCATCCGCTCGTATAGGCAGCTCTAGCTCTGCTATGACATTTTCTTTTTTATGGAGATGAGCAAGCCAGGGTTGGCATCCAGGATCTGCCGCATTTTAGGGACCGATATTTATTTGACGTTGGAAGTGATTAGGCACATGAAATTGGAGTAGCAACTTTCAGCGAGCGGGTAAACTGGGAGCTCCTCAATTATTTAAGCAATGACTGGAACGGAGGTTTTGAACTCCTTTTCACCGATTTGAGAGACAAGTTTGTAGTAAGGAGTCAGATCAGGCTTCTCCCAGATTTACTTATTCTTCAAATACTAGCTTTTGACCAGCCAGAGGAAAGTACTCAGAATCACCTAGCGATTCTCCTTGTTTATGAGCTCGAGGGCTGTTAGCAGGGATTAGCGTCCCGTCGTTTTGTTCTCGAGGAGAGCCAGCAGCAGGTGGTTCTACTGCTAGATTTACTTCACTAGGTTGTTTTCAATCACCTTCAGGTAGAAGGGGCACGGTATAATGTTCTTGGGCAATTCGGCAAGTCTGATCGACCTGGGCTCGATTTACATTGCTGTGTGCTGGAAATCTTCGATTGGCAATTTCTGCTTGAGTTGTGCAATGAACTTTTAAAGGTTGATATGGTTCCTTATGACAACGTTGTGCTAGGCGAGCAGACCCGAGGCTGGACGCATAAAGACCTGCCGACTCGAGGAGGGAGTTACGACGAGTTCAATCTTGAGCCTATTCATCCTCCTCCTAAAATGCTCCTAAAAGAGGAATAAAGAAGGCCCGTAGTCGATCAAGACCTTGTTATCGGACAGCTGCCACATCAAATCTATTTATTTGTCAATCTAGACTAGCTACTCTTGCCAGAAGTCCGAGGCAGTCATGAAATAGTTTTAGCTTTCGAAGAGCTTTATCGAGGTGCAAGGGACTTAGGCTGGCAGGGCCTAGACCTTCGGCTGGCAGCCTGTGTCCGAGAAGTTGAAGGAAAATCGACTTGAGAGGTCGTAGCGCGAACGCTATCGGCTTAGAGAAAAGTTGATTGGCGCAGAAAAAATTGAATCTGTAAGCAAATCGATCTCCAAAAAAGGTGTCAGCCTGCGGTAGTAATTTATGCAGTCTGTTAGGTTGGTCCTCTTGTTGAATAGGATTTGGATGGGGATCAGCTTTTGCTCGTCGAGATCAGTGCTGTTGCAGACTAGTCTCTTCTTCTATTCTTGCAGGATCCGGAGATGCTACAATCGCAGCATCATCGCCACCAGCTACTTGACAACTGAACTGGAGCAGACCAAAGTAATAGCGTGCAATTAAAGGGATAGAAGGAGCTTGCTACAATGCAGGGCAACAGCCTTGATGTGAAGCAGCTTATAGAAACACAGGAATTAATTATCTAGCTGCTTCTGGGAGAGATTATACATGTTGGACATCTCACAGAGCCTTGTCATCCGGCTGTAGATCTGAGAGACCAAAGCAGTTTACCAGTTGTACTAAGCCTAAGCGCTGACTCGCATACATAAGGTGAGCAGCAGGTTGCTGCCCTGGATGTTCGGCAGGGCCAGCAGGAATTCCACCAAGTTGCGTACTTTAGTGACCCGCATATATTAGAATTACTCTGAATCCTTATCACAGAGCAACTCAGCAACTTAAACCTGTATTAATGCAGGTATGAACTCAGGCCGTTTGGAACACAGCATTTCTAGAACTTTGAGCAACTAGATTCCGCGGACTTGGGAGTGGAAGTTACCTTGGAACGCTTTTATAGTTTCTGCCAGAACGAAGTGCAGAATGTGAATTTTGTTGGTTTGGGAACTCTCACTCACTGCCAGCTCTCTTACCAGGATGCTCTATTCGCCGACCAGCCTCACTCTGTCCGAAAGCTCATGCCAGAAGACATTATCCTGAATCAGATGGTTTATAAAGCTATGGAAGGTACTGATAGTCAACATGCCTGAACTTGACTTCTTGAGGCACTACTGGAGTATGATTCTTATTGCATTTTTCTGGCTGGCCTCTTAGTAAAGAGCTGTCTAAAGCAACTTGGTTAGCAAGACAGGCTCCTTGTTCATGGGAGTGGCAAAGTTCAGTCTCTCACGGAGGCTAATGGCAGTCTTGAGCAGGTTGAATGTGAGCTAGGACTAAGCAGGGTTCAGGAGCGCTAGCTTAAGGCAGAGTAGCAAACTCTAATAGTAGCTGGCTTAACTGATATTGCGTTTGAGGGAGAGGCTGATAGCCGGAATGAGTAGCTTGATTCCTAGGGATGCCGGAGTGGCTTGCAAGCAAAGTGGGACGATAACGTTGATAAGGCTTAGCACTAATGGGAAAATGTTAGACTTTTCGGGGAGGGTGATATTGTTGAGGAAGGATAGGAGCTAAGGCTTTATAAGCAGCCTTTTATTATTGCAGTTGGAGATAAGGTTTATGATGAGGGTGATTTAGTTGTCCGTGAAATCAATCGGCATGGCGATCAGTCTTATGACGATTGTCTACAGTCTCAGTCGTTAGACTGACTCGACCAATTTTATGATCAGCTTGAATATCTTGGACTACCGACGGTTCAATTAGAAGGCACGTTCCGTAATAAAGTTTATGAAAATTTTGATGGCCGATTACTCGTTGGGGAGCTGATATCTCCGGAGGGAAAGACCGTGCCAAAAATTAATTTACTCAACCGAGATCAGGCCGTGATCAGTAAGCAGATTTCCGCTCCTCTTGTCAAGCATTTCTATCATGTTTTAAATTAGGTTCTTAAGGATAAAGCAGGACGACTAGCAAGTCGGTAAAGCAAGCATGAACCTGAGCGAGTGGATGAGGGTCTACGCGTCCTAATCCGACATGGGGTTAAATCTATGCTCGAGCAAAATGAATGTCTTATTGCAATTGACAATGAGATTACTCACTATCCGAAGTGCCCTTGCGATAAGCTGCTATTTCGTGAAGTTCATGAAGATGGCGATAGCAGTTAACAAATTAGATACTTCGTCAAGCTGCTTCTTGGATGACGCTGTCAGATCCATGCTGATGAGCAGCTCGAGCAGGTTGTGCAGTTACTAACAATCCTTCGGCAGGAAGATCTGTTCATCGACACACTCAAGTAGCATCACCATCTCCAGGTACCTTGACTTGTTGAAAAGTTGGAGCAGTTTGGATATTAGGCTGGATGCCCATATGTTGTTGATGTGTGAGAATCCAATCACTGATTAGTTTAGTCTTTAGTCAAATCGCTGGAATTTCATGCTGACGATCTCTTGGCAGCATGTCAGAACGTTCAGACATTCCTTCCCGCTGTTGAAGTTATATCTGGCTAGATCGATCCCGTCGAAAACCAACTAGTCTAAACCATGTGGTAGTTCATAAATTTTTTTGAGTTTGGAGCTCAGAAGCCATAGGTTGCGGATCACGTGGAGGTTGGACTAGACCGATTTGCAGTTCACTCTGTATTAACATAGCTAAAATTTAAGGCTCTACAAAACTGCCTCGAACAGGCCTGGAATGGGGTTTTTAATTAGCGCTTTTATGAGGCTTTCGGAACAGTGTTGCCCAGGGTACTGCTTTATTATTCCCAAAAGCATTTCAATATTCTACTGGCAGAGAATTCTCTTGAAAATTTTGGATCTGGACTCGGAGTTGTTGCGGAGAGTGTGACAGATGTACTACAAGGAGTTGCTTTGAAAATTGGTGAGCTTTTGTGCGTTGCAGTTAAACAACTTGTTCATTTAGCTCGCTATTATTTTGCATATTTAATTTTCAACTCCAAGTAGCTAAACCAAAGAGCTGAAATTCTCAATCATTGATTAGTTGATGTTGTTAAGCAGCTTCAGAAGTAGATTTATGTTCTTCAGGAGGAAGATCTTGAAGTTGCCTTACTTTATCAGGACTGCCAGCAAAAAGCAGATCACTTCCTTCGAGTTGGAACCCTTGTTTATTGCCAGAGATAAGTCTTAGTGCATTCCTGAATCGAAGAGGGCGTCTGCGAATGTGGGCCAGATTCTGCAAATGGAAGTGCCTAGTTCCACGAGCTTTATTCTGAAATTGATAGAAAATGCATTATTTTAAGCTATTTTCCTAAGTTTTTCCACAAAACAATTATCCTTTAACTTTCTTCCGATAAAGGCTTGCAGGTTTTAGCGATCCTACTAAAATCGCCGCCGTCGTGAGCGAGTCATTGAAAAGTTTTAAAGGAGGTGGACTACCAGCTAATGAAATAAAGTCTATTTGGGCAGGTAGTCGGTGTTCGAGAGCAGACTGGGTGGGTAAACAAATAATTTGTGAGAGGCGTTCATGAGTTTTTCGAGCACGTTGAGAACGACCTCTGACTAGTCGAATTTTTCTTATTTGAAACTCTTGATGGATTAAAGAAGAAAATTCAAGGGAAAATTAAATTTAACTTCGTTGAAGGACTAGTCGAACTTGAGTGCCAGAGCGAGAGGGAGTACGCTTGCCAGACTGCTCAGGGCGAACTCAATTTGGATTATTAGGTTGTTTGGCACTTTCTATGGCTGATATTTTTGCAAGAGCTTTCGATAAATCACAGCGAACATCCCGATCAGCTGAAGGAAGTTGCTCTGGGAGTTTTCAACCTGGGGAGGGTCGTTAATGAGACTGATGATAAAGCTGGGCGTAAAGTTGGGAACGAGAAATTACGAGACTGTTTTTTAAAGGAGCATGGTCATAGACTCCAGCTAGAGCTAACTGTTGAAGAGAGAGAACAAGGAGGGTATCTATTTGTGAGGAGTCACGTGGAGATGAATTCTGAGCAGCTACTCGTAATGTGCTAAGTTTTTTGATATCTTGAGCCGCGTTAACAAGTCGATCGATTAGCGGTGCTTTTCCTAGAGCTGTTAGTAGACAGTTAAAGTCTGTACTAAGGCTGGGTGAACATCGTAGCCTGAGAAGAGACTTTAGTGGAGAATTATTTTGGGGGAATTATTTTTCAGAAGCACGATGAATTTATGTGAGAGATTATTTTTAAGTGAGTGGCGGACCTAATCCAAGAAGCAGCTTGACCAGTTTTTTTTAGAGGCTATTCTCAGCATAGCTTAGAGTAATGATAGTTCGTCGAAGGCAATAAAAAGGTCGAAGAGGTGTTTCGACGAGAGCTTGGCGAGCAGGGAGTCAAGACGGACAAAAAGTTCTGAAGCGGTTAATTTTTCAGAGGCGCAGGCGAGAACTTCTCTAAATTCCTAAAAAACAGCTTAGCTGTAATTCATTATTCAAAATAATCAATGATTCTTGACCTTATTAATGACTTCGTGTACAATCTCATCAATCTTGACATCCTTCTTCTCCTACTCCTGCTAACTGCCAATGCTGTTCAGCAGCTCCCTGCATTTCTAAGAGACTCTTAACGACCTTATTCCTTTCTTCTTTATTTTTGGGGACAATTATCTCTATAGTCTAACTCTCTACAGGTTGTTGAGCTGGAGATGCAGTCGAACCTGCGAGTTGCTCTTCTCGAAGCTCTGACTGCTGCTTGCTACTTTCGAGCTTTTCGATGTGGGCAGTCGCTTCTTAGAGATCGGAGATTATTAGTTGGCGTGCTTGAGCTTCAGTCTATAGTTGTTAAGGGGGAATATGTCTTGGTGCTTAAGTATTACTTAACGCCAGAGTTTTGCCCCCTTGACTTATCTTTTCATGTATTTCTCTTGTTTCTAAGTGAATTTTTCTGGATGAAAAATTTTATTATCAAGGCGGGACCAGTCTTCGCTCTTCATCGACCAAGAGCGCAGTTTTAATTCCAATTGCTTTATTTCCAATTCAAATTAGGTAAGAAGGTGTGGGTCTTTTCTCCTTTATTTTTTTAATGAAGTTCTGGAGGGCGGGTGCTGGAGTGGCTGTTTCAAATATTTTTTCGCTAAATTCAAACTGATAGGAGGCCTGTTAATGAGACAGGCATATGCATTAAATCTGTTCGAAAAATTAAGAGAGTCGTGAGTTGCCACAGGACTGGCATGACTTCGAGTTATTTTTTATTTATAATTAAGCATGATGAAATTTTCGAGGGGGCCGTAAGGCCAAGGTGAAATGGCTGGAGAGTAAGCCAAGGAACTTTCGGAGAGGGGCGAGGGTTGGGGAATCCTGCAGTACTTGGCGAAAATGCTAAGCAGTTCGTTCTATTATTAAAGTGTCTTTGCAAAAGCTAAATACAATTTCCTGTAGATTTAGAGGTTGCTCTTGCTCTAGTGGGGAGTCAGCATTATCTAGCTCAGCTAAAAACGGGCCTTCGCAGTGGCCAGGATCTGCCGCATGTTGCCAGCTGAGGACTATTGCACGAACATAGCGTCCAGGGCCGACAGGCTTACCTGCATAAGCCTCGTCACTAATTTCTTGCGGCGCTTGGACTCGGAGAGCTACTTGCCTGCTGTACGGTAATTAATGATATTGAGCCAAAGCTAGATTTTCTTAAGGAGAGAGAGCAGTCTGTCGTTAGTGTATTAAGGAATGGAGCAACAAGCCGATTAAAATAATTTGAGGAGCTCAATTTAAAGCTCGATCAACTTCCATCGGCTGGATGACCTACCTTTCCATCTGGCATTTTCTATGAGTTCAAGAATATACTGCCAATCCAAGTGCAAAGTCCTGAGTATTTCTGCGAGACGGAGATGAGTCTTAACAAAAGTGAAGAAAAAGAGGGAGATGGAGGAGGGAGAGAGGAGAGGGGTGTTGGCTTGAATTTACTAGTGAAGTCGATATAAGGACTAACATAAATTTAAAGAAGCTTTTAAGGTTCTATTAAGATTTTAAGGGAAGGACCTAAGGAGAGTTTTTAACTGGCAATAAAGCGAGATGATCATCGCCTTGAACTTTAACTGAGGCACTGAGCAGAGTCTCTATTCATTGAAACTTATTGATGATTCCACGCTTTTATAATTGCACTTTCGAACTCCCCGCTACCACTCCCATACCAAGTTAGAATCTGCTCTCATTATATATGAAGCTAATTTTCAGTCTCAAGCCAGAGTATATCCACCAGCTGAAGGCTGCCCTCCTTCTTTTCAAAAGGGCCCTCAACAAGTGCAAGGTCTTCCTGATCGTCTACAAGGAGCAATTCGTATTCACGACCGATGTCAACTTCATGACAGCTGATTACACTCCCATCTTCTTTATCTTTTCGACGTAGTTCATACACAATTACGAAATCCAATCAAAGAACGAATGCATTTTGCTCTAGCTGATCGACCAGACCATCCTCGACGATCTCGGCGATATGAGCATGCCCTAACACTAAATCAGACTCAGCAAGGAAAACTAGTTCAAGTTCTTAAGAGTCTCTTATAAGAAGGAGTCCATGCAAATAGTCAGAAGGTACGCAGTCTAGTCTGTGTACAACCCTGACGTCATTGAGCACACTAAAAATTTCGACCGAGAGGATTAGAAAATCGCAGTGATAAGGATCCCAGCCAAAGCGATGCACAGTGCGTTTTCGAAGTTGGTAGGGACGACTCCTTCAATCGTGATGAAATTCGAAATCCCTTATAAAAGCAACAAAGGAAATTTCTCGATAGAGGTGTCGGCTGGGTTTAAGGCTGTTTATAGAGTAAAAGACTGCAAAGCGGAGATCCTGCGTGCAGACATTACGCACGACCTCAAATACTCAGGCCAGGTCCAGCCCCACTTCTGGCACGCTTTGGAAAAGATCTTTGAGCTTTAAGAATATTTGTTGATCAACGTGCTCTACGACGGAGACCTAATCCTAAACACGCAGGACGAGAACTTCAACTTCAGGGCGGCAGTGTCCTTCGAGGATAAGCAGCTAAATGTCGAATGAGTTCAAATTACCTTCGCCTCGTTTTTTAGCTTGTCAATTAAAGCATCTACACTCTCTACTTTTATTCCTCCTTTTCGCTTCTCCGCTTAAAATACATTCTTTACTTTAAGGCCTGTCTCAAGCTTGATCCCCAGGGACTCAAGCTTCAGAGTCTCAACAGGCTTCTTTTTGGCCTTGGTGATGTTTATTAGAGAGGCGTATCGTGGAGTGTTGAGCCGTAAATCGCATGTCACTACTGCTGGCAGATCTACAATTAAATGCTGGAGGCCTGAGTCAATCTCCCTTACGATTTACAGCTGTTTTTTTTAAGAGTTGACATCGAGTTTGTTGATAAAAGTAGCTTGCGGCCATTTGAGCATTCCTGCAAGCAACTGTCCAGTCTGATTAAAATCGTCATCAATCGCCTGCTTCCCCATAAGAACAAGATCTATTTTATCCCTTTAGACAATATGCTTAAAAGCGCGAGCAACTATAAGTGGCTGCAAAGCCTGATCTATTCTAAGATCAGTCTGAATGTGAATAGCCTTGTCCACTCCGAGCGCCAGTGATGACTGCAGTGAAGGGAGATGTCTTATTAGAAATAGACTCTTTAGGGCCGATCAGCAGCGATATTATTTATTTTGCCTTGCCTTTTTCCTTGATGCGGACTGCCTATTCAACTGCAATCTAGCAGAATGGGTTGGTAGAAAACTCTACATTAGCGAAGTCAACTGCTGTCTTGTCGGCCTTGACTCTGATTTTAGCGAGATAATCGACTACCCTTTTCACTCCAACCAAAATTTTCATGATTAAATCAGCTGTTAATTAATAGGTTCGATGAAGGTTGAGGAAGTGAGTTTAATGACGACTTCGTTCAACAGCTATGCGCAGAAGACATAGGCTTAGGGAATGGCCTTAAGAGCACAATGATTTAGTGTGAAGTAGGTTTTGTATTGGAGAGTGAGTTTGGGGACAGGGATGAGATCATTAAATAACTATTTAAAGGCAGCTACGAAATAATATCCGATCGGCTTGAAACCTTTTAAGTCTTTTACCACGTCCCACAGCACCACTCTTATCAGCTCCTTGAAGCTCTGCAGTACGAATATTCTTGTGCTCTTCACCTGTCTGTAGTAAAGGCATTCCTTCACACTGGCACTAAATAACTCTCTCAGCCGGAGCAGCAAATCCGATGCGTTTTTGATGTCGGTAAGGTAGTCATCATAGATGCGCTTGACGTAGGGCTAGTACATAGTCTAGAAATCCAATATCGACTGTTGATCTATTTAGTTCAAGCTGTCCAGCTGAGGTGCTTAGTGCTTTTGTTCAAAGAGCTTCCGACTCTATGAGAATTCCATCACCGTGTTGTCGCGTCGGATTTTTCGTATCTTAATTGGGGCCTTGGGCGGTCTCGGGAGAGGAGCCAAGACCAAGCCATGCGATTTGCAGGGCCTGACGGAGGAGGTTGTGCTTCCTTTTGACCGGATTGAGCTTTTTCGATCTAATGTTGTCTATCTATCTTAAGTCATTAGTCTTTTTTTGCCTTACATGGAGAGGGCCCTTTGGCTGGACAGCGTCGATTAGGTTTTAAAGGAGGGCAAGTGTTGCATTTTTTCCACTGGAGACCGCTGCAAGTATTGGCATTAGAATTTGTTCGTTATCACAAACTTGACTTACTACAGGATTTATTTGCGACAGGGTAATTTAGCGATGAGGACCAATATGTGATCAGTAAGTAAGCCTTTGAGAGGTGACATCAATGTGAGAAGTGATCCGATCAATTTCCTGCTCTTTTTATTTTTGTTAACAAGAATTTTGATGAGGTCGGTCGTTATGCAAATCAGCATACACACCTTGCGCAGTTAGACTAGGCTTATCAGCATCATGCTTAACTATTCGAATATCGACTCCCACCATTAGAATTCCCATCGGAGAGTCAGCCGGAGTAGAAGTGCTTTCTACTAGCAGTAGCCTCGAAGTTATGATAGTTTAGTCGCGTTTTTAAGGACTATTTACTGCCATATTGAGCTTGAGGTCTACAGAATCAGGCAGAGGCTCAACCCGGCCTTTAGACTGCAGGACTTAATTGATCTTATCAAGGCTGGACCTGGGAGTACCTCTGCTATCAATTTTTTGAGTTAGAAGCAGTTTTAAAACAAGAGGGCTTGTGCGAAGAGAGCCTACTTCAGAGACAAATTGAAGAGGAGAGCGGCTTGAAGCTGCTATTTGAGTCTGGGTAATCTGAGGACCTTTAAGATGTGGAAAGTCAGCTGATTTTAGGTGTAAAGACAGAGAGTTAGGTTGGTAAAGAGTGATTTGAGCTGAAGGGAGTCAAGGTTCCGTAGGAGAGAAGGATCCTCCAAAATTTTGCAAAGAGAATTTGGTATTTGAAGCTATTCGAGCGAAGCAAGAAAAAGATGAGGATCTTGGACAATAAGCTGCAGATCACTATCTATTTATTAAATACTTTCCATGATAACTTCGGGCTAAAATAATCAAAATAAAAAATAGCTTTTGGATTAGCTGCCTGTATATTGTGGCAGCTTAGGATACAATTCGGACGAAACAATAACCAACAAAATACTAAATCATTCGATCAAATCTTATTGCTATGTTTCCAATTATCATGGAGTATGGCTTATAGTTCATTAAGAATATTGAATGCAAATCTGGGTTATTATTAGGTTGATCATTCATAATAGTCGTCGAAATCATCGAAATAGTGATTTCCCAATCCGTAACCGTAGTTAATTCGATGTCTCATTCCGATATTGTTGATGTGTCCAACCCTTCTCGCCCCGAGTCCATGCATGTTGGGCTCCACCCTGATAATTCTTCCCATTCTCTACCTGGGCAGTATAATATTTTCCTCTTAGCGAATGGCTTGCTCAGTTTAAGTTCTATGCTAATTGTCAATGTGGTTATATATTTTCGATTTATCGAACTCCTTAACGCAAATCCAGCAGAAATGGCACCCGCATTTACATGTCATGTGGTTGCATCCTTGGTTTTTCAATATAGGCGATTTACACTTAGGACATCTTTTGAGTCCTTCAATTAGGCCCAACTATTTTTATAGCAAAGAATTTTATTAGCAGTTGTAAAGCGGATGACTCTCTTTCTTGCATTGTTTGCAGAAGGCGAAGTTGCACACCGGACAGTCTATGAAGTTCTGCTTCGACTTCGATATTATTGTCGATTTACATTGTTATTTGGGACACTAAATTATTAAATCTTTATTGTTATCCATGAAGATATTCACAGACTGCCTGATCAGCAGTTCGTAGTCCTTGCCCTGCAGAAAATATTAGATTTACTTTATTGTCACAAGAGATTTGCATCCTTACTAAGGACATTTTATGGGGAAATGCGCTCTATCGGTGGTGACAGCATACATCATGCTTCTAAGGCAAGAGATGCAGAAGGAATGTCGGCAGTTGAGGAGGATGAAAGCATTGTCCATGAAATCGGAAAAGCAGATGGTGCATTTGACTGATTTATCATCGACTTTATTTTATAACAAGAGCTGGATTTCCTCCTTGGCCTTTGCTAATTTTTATTAAGGACCAGCGAGATTGATATTTCTTTTGAGATAGTCTATGTTAATGGATAGTCCTTATTTCTTCAGCTTCTTAAGAAATTCCTAGTCGTTCTTTAGAAGTCCGTACAGACTTTTCCCATAGAAGTTTATTTTAACTTGAGTGAGCTGCTCGTCCAGGAGGATTTCAAGAAAGACCTTCTTGATAAACTATTTTTTCTCGTGCTAACTGAAGAGGTAGACCTAGGATTTCCTGTGATTAAAAGAAAAGAGGTAATCTTTTTAACTGAGTTAGTAGGTCTAATCAATTTTTTTCTGGATGGTCCTGAGCTTCATGCTGCTGTGTTCCTTAAGGTACTCGATCATTTGCAAGGAGAGATTGTAGCCACAGCTTTAGCCTTCGAAAAGGGTTTAAAGACTTTAGGAAGCCTAATCAATGGCATTCTAATTATTGGCGTTGATGAACAAGACTACGTTGTAGAACTTAGCGTTTTTGTCTTTAAATCTTTTTTAAGTTATTTCGAGAGACTTATGCTTCTTGACCAGCTAAATCAGCTTGCCCTTAAACTTCTTGGGGAATTGATCGAAAATCTATTAGAAGACCATTAGCTTTTTGCAGTAAGAAATCTTGCAGTGACACTTTTACACTCCCAAGTACCCCACATTCCCGTGCAGGGACTTGAGGCGATTCAGATTAGAATTATCCTAGAACTTGACGAAGGCTTCGATTTTTCCGCAGTAATTCTTAATGAAAGTTATGTCGAATTTGGGCATCTTAAGTCTATTTTCAAGCACTTAGGTAATCTCCGCTCTCTATCTCTCCTGATTGAAAATGAAGTGCTTGTTGCGCCTGATCGAGATCGCGTATCCCTTGCTGTAGTGAAGATGCCGGCCTGTCGAGGCAAGGTACTAATTAGCGAACTCCCTCATCCTAGCATAGATCTAGAATTAGTTGGAGTCATGAACCAGGTCAAAGAATAGGCCTTGACCGCCCTTAAAAAGAGTAAGTCCTCCGATCTTGTACTCCCTTAGTTTTAAGTTGTTATATTGAGAAATTGATTAAAAATCCTCTAAAACATTAACCCTGTTCTTGTTGAAGTAGACAAGAAGAACCTTTTAAATTCTCCTTGGATAAATTGCCGTTCTGAGTTTTTCACTTCTGAAGTAGCACAGCTGCACTCGACAATTTGTCCCGATTATCTTGTGGTTCGGTTTTTCTATTCTACACACTTGTAGAAGAGTTTTCAGCCGGTTGAGCAGCTAAGGATTCATGTCCAATTTCATCATGATTTCCCTGAGGTGTTCGTTGTTGACAAACTCCCTAAAACAGAATTTCTTCTTGCTTATCATATGCAGTCGGTAGTTGTTTTTTTAAGTTTAATTTTCATCGAAGACTTTAATTTTAACAAGGGCGTTGTAGACCTAGCACATGATGTTCGATCCCTCAGACCACTACTTAAATCGCATTACTATTTTTTCACCCATGAGTTGGACGCTGAAGCCCTCAAAGACTTATGTCAAAAAGACGATTAGCTATTACTACATCTTCAGCTACTTTTTGAAATAAAACCTTATTTCTTAGAATGGTTCATCGGACCTTACTTATAAGCAATTCATTCCGGCCCCTATAAGCGCATTCATGGCTGCAGATTTCCTAAAGGCTCTGGCCTGCTTGGATCGGTAATCGCATAGGAGTTTGATATTATGATCAATATTTTGGATGATAAAATCGAGGTTCAATCGAGAATCGCCCAGATACTCGACTTTGTTGGTTTTCTAATCAATGAAGAGGGTCTGGTAAGTGAACTTGTCAATGATCTTCATCTGACGCTAGATGTCCTTGAGGATAATTGTGGGAACTTTTTAAAATCGGTAAGGCTTCAGAACCGGCAGCAATTACTTTAAATCCTTAATTTTCAGATTGCTTATTAATCCCGCCTACACGTATTTTTATATCTTCTCCTAAGTTATGATGTGAGCGAATTTGCAGTAGTTGTGGTTCATGTAGTAGATGTTATTTGCCAAGATGAACTGAGGCTTGTCTTGAAACATCGTGAGGACCGAATGGGCACTGATAATGCAGTAAATCTACTTGAAAGGCAAGTAATAACCCATATTTTCGTAGCCTGAGTAAATCCCCATGTTGGAAATCAAGGAATTGACGAAACATCTCTCGATTGAGTCTAACCGAGTCTAATCTTCAAGAACTTTGATTTTGGATTTATCGAGGTCCTTAACCTCCTCGTCGATGAAATACGAAAAATATTTTTCTCTTTAAAGGGCCTACTCGATAAGTTAGAACATCTTTCTGGCCTAAGTGAAAGCCTGCTTGTTTATAGAGAGCTAGTCTAAGCCTACGAGTCCTCTTGTCGCAAAGACTAGACTGGCGAACTAGTATAAGTTCAACAGAGTAATGAAATCACCATTTTTATCGAATATCTGTTGGATCTCTTGTTTGGTCGTTGAAGTTAGTAAACTCTATTTGCCTAAGAGCATTGCCATTATCGAGCTCACTGATTTGGTAATAAGCCTTTATTTGCAATTCTTGACTTTGTCAATAATAAGTGCTTAGATGACTGCCCTCGAAATGTAGGGCTCGGTTGGTAGTTTGCTCATTATTAGCCCTTTTCTTGATAAAGTTTAATTTGAATCAAGGGCCCCCAGAATTTTAAGGTAGCTTAGCGAGTCTTTTATGCTGTTCAAACTCGGAGTGGTGAGGTACTCGAAGCTGACCACATCTTTGATTCCAAGTTTCTTCATTCTTAGTATCATAGTATCAAGACAGGTCCTCATGATTTAAGGGCTTTTATTCTAAGCCTTCGAATTGTATTATTTTTAGCTGTAGAGTCGGTAGCAAACTCCTGGACAGGTTCTGCCTGTTCTTCCGGCTCGCTGGTCTGCCCCAGCCTTTGTGATTTTGACCCGCTAGAAGAGAGAAAGTTTTCTGTCTTCGTAATAGACTACCTCCTTATCGAATCCGAGATCAATGACGATGCCGATGCCGGGAATGGTGAGGGAGGTTTCTGCGATTCTGGTGGAGAAGATGATGTTTTTAAGGGAGGAATATTTATTGTTGAAGATGAGCTATAATTATTCTGGTTTAATTTTGCCGTGAAGGGCCTGGATTTTATATTTTTATTTCTGCCGCTTTGTGAGTTTCAGCCGCTTTATCAGCCGGTATATTTGCTCAATGCTCTCGCAAAATATCAACGCCCCGTCCTTGATGTCCTAGTTGTCCTCCGTCATTATCTATTTGCTCAGGATTTTTAGGCACTCCTATTCAGCCTACTCTATGTAGAAGCAGGCGCGATAAACATAGCTGATTAGATGATTGCGGCTGGGAATATTGATGACCTGTTTGATGCCGAAGTAATTTTTGAATAGTTTTTCGTCCATGGTTGCAGTGGTGATGATAACTCTTAAGTCCTTCCTCTTCTAAAGACACTTCTTGATAAGGCCTAAAATGATGTCCATGAATAAGTTGCGCTCGTGAGCTTCATCGATGATAACGCAGCTATACTAGTTGATAAAGTTGTCCTAAATCATCTCGTCGATGAATACCTAGTCAGGCATAAAAATAATCTGACTATGCTTTGACGTCTTATTTTATCTGTTGTTTATTTTGAAACCCACTATTTCTCCGATTTTGCAGTTTTGCTAGTACGCCACTCTGTTGGCCAGGATTTTTGCCACTGATCTTTTAGGCTCAATCACTGCGATTTTCTTATTGACGCCTGCAATCTAAAGACACATCTGAGAGATCTGGGTACTCTTCCCACAACCTGTAGAACCATTGATGAGGGTGACTTGATTGGTGAAGACCGATTCTTTAATTTGGGTCTTGTACATGTTAATTGGGAGATTTTGCCTAAATCTTCTAACAAATTTAATTAATTCGGACTGAACTTGGGCCCGATTTTAGGAAATCTTTGAATTTTTAAGGTTGTTGAGCCATTTTAACTGTTATTGGAATTCTTGTGTTAAAGTAGATTTCAGCTTGTAATGAGATAGGCCTTACCCATCTAATTAATCAAAGGGCATGCTCATCTGTTAAATGGCATCGATTTCGTCGAGGTAGTACCTGCCGAACCTTTTTTATATCTTCTGTATTAATTGATCAATGGTAATTTTCAAGGCCTAAACTTGCATCGTGGATCGTTCGTATTTGACCAGTAACTCTTCCAACTCATCCTTCTAGGGCTACCCTTTTTATGCAGTTTCGATCTAATCGATCTCCTAATAGCCCTAAGTGATATTTTGGGGAATTTGTATTTCTTAGTTATCCTCGTTGAAGGAGCGAGCCTACCTCCGGCCTTGCTCCTTGATGAGCAATCTCTCTGATTTCATTTATATAATAGAAATTATCCGGGCTTTATAGTTTACCAATGACACACATTTATAAGTATCATTAATTCCTCATCCATAAATTTTAACTCCGCCTCGCCAGGTCTCACTCACCCTAATCTCTCTTAAATCGCCTTAAAAACAAAATGGGTCACTCTCTAGGATTACGAGGTCCGCATCTTTCCCTAATTGCAATGAACCTGAGGTTTGATCTATATTGCACTGCCAAGCTGCATCTATACTCACTGCCTTTAAACCTTGCAGGACTGTAATTCGCTACTAGGCGTTCAGAATTTATTTATTGCAGCAAGCCTACATCACCCTTCTTGTAGCCTGCTCAACCATTCTCAGAGGACTAATGGGTGTAACGAAGTGGTCGGAGTGAAGACTGATCCTAAACTTGGCAGCTAAGGCCGACTTGCATCTGTCTATTTGCAATGCTTTATGAGAAGTGAATATTTTATCAGTAAAAACTCGTCCCCAATACCCGACATGTCCTATCAAAAAGCTAGGACTAAGATGGAGCTCGGACATTTTTTTTATAGATTCATCATCGAGTATTGAGCAGTGCTCGATCCTATTTCTTAGCTGCTTGAAACCATCACCTTATAAACTCAGCCGCTAAAAGCTTTACAAAATATTTATGAGGGCGTGATCTCCATTGGCATGCACCATTACAGGCCAACCAGCTTTGAATGCCATATCCAGAAAATCACTTAGACGATGTTCGGCCACCTAAATCTAAGGCTTTTATTCCTCAATAAAATTATAAATGCCGTAGGGCTTACCTTGGATCGACTCATCTTGAAATTAGTAAGGCTAAATTTGATAGCCTGTGAGCCCCTGATTGGAACCATCTGATATCAACTTTAGCATTTGCAATGAAAAAAGCTTTTGACTGTCAAGAAATTGTCCTGGCTTATACTTGGATACATATTTATCCAACTGTTTTAGATCTTAGCAAAACAAGGATGCACAGATTCGCTGTGGGATTAGATTCTATTTATACAACCTGGCGAACAGTTCAAATTAGTGGTCCTTCAATACTGAACCCAAGGAGGCCTACATGAGCGAAGTGACTCCTTGACTAGCAGCCTATTATAATATACTCAAAATATTTTTTACCAAGTTCTTGAGACTGTGCTCGAGCGGAATTACTCTGATAATCTTTTTTATACCGCTTTACAAGAAAACCCCATGGCTCTTCGTATCGAGACCTGCCAAGTGTATCGCCATGGAGTTCGCATAGCCTATGTGTCCTGAAGCATTAAGCAGGAAAATAGGTTTTTCGTGGGAAAGTTTGTCCAGCATTTTGTTGTTAATAAAAGCCCATTCTTTCATAAGGGAAGGATCGATTCCGTAGCCTGTTATCCAAAAGCCAGGCTATTTTACTTTTTCTTTTAAAATATCAAATAGAGTTTACAAACAATAATTTTTTTTCAAGTAGAGCCCTTCGAAGGGTCCTATATCTACCCAGTCCTTGAGCACTGCACTCGAGAAGATGTGTATGTGAGAATCAATAAAGCCAGGTAGGATAGTCCTTCCTTTGAGGTTAATCTTTTGGTAGACAATGTCCTTCATTTCCTTTTAGACTTCGAGGATGTTTCCTATTGCTACTATTTTTCCGTTAGAAATCGCAAGAGCTTCTACAGTGCGATGTTAATCGACGTCTAAAGGGTAAATTTTTCCACCGTGAAATAACAAGTTTGGTTTTTCTTTAAAAGTAGGATTTTAGGAGAGGGCCTGCAAGAGCTGCCGTTCCAAATCGAGAGAAAGAGACTCGGAGTGGATTTAATAAATAATAGGCAAGGAGCAACAAGCACAATTCATATAAATCCAATAATAATTCAAGCTACTATCTAGATCTATTTGAAAACCTTTTTGAACTTTTATGTGAAAACCTGTCTTTCTTCAAAGCTTAAATCATTCTACCAAATGTGAATTCCCTTCAGTACCTCTGCTTTCATCTTTAGCAGATTCTAAACTCCTTAAACACCTAAACTATTTAAAGCTTGTTATTTATTTACAAAAAATTAGGATCTACAGCTTCGGCCACACTTGCAAAGTCATTATCTTTGACCCTTATGGCCCTAAATTGTTATCACCTTGTAAGAAATTAACTCAAGTTAAGATACCTTAGTCGATTGGACCAATTAACAGCTATTTTTTTGAGTGCTTTTTTCTATAAATTGCAGCTGGCTTATTATAGTAATACAAATGATAAGTTTGTTCAAATGCTAGAAATTGCTGTTGATGAGCTTTTAGGTATTCCTTATCGTAAGTCTATTTTGGCAAATATTCAATTATTTCAAGTTTTTCCAATTATTTTTTGAGAATATATCATAACCTTAATCTGTCATGTTGGACCCCTGTATTTTCAGTATTCGGAGTTTTGGAAAATTGCAAGAAATTAGAGCCTCTAGTCTTCGCTTATCTGAAAGATCGTTATAGTCTGGTAACAATATGACTTAAGTCGAGCTACTCCAAACTAGTTAAATTTTACTTCTTTAAGTGTTAGAAGCATTCTAGATTCAATTTGACTGAGAGAAGGCCGAGGTGAACCACACCCCTCAATTTGTGGATTAGAGCGACAAAATGAACTGAGTTTGATTATTTATCTTAGCGATTTTTGTATCGATTTGAGATTTTCAACTATATGATGACCTAATTATTTTCAGTCTAATATTATTTCCTAGAAATGGAAGGCTTATCGGCCTATTTCTTGGCCTCTTGGAATAAGCAAGCCAGACGTTAAATTTTTTTGATTTAAGCCTAGACCGAAATTTTGATTTATTGGGGCTCGTAATAAGATGTCTTTTACTAAGGAAAGATGGTGGACTTGTGCTTTGATTTATAAATTTGGGATTGATCAGGCCTTATTTCTTAAGACACCTTGATCATCTAGGGATAATCATATTCCTACTACTACATCTTAGAAATCCCTCCATCCTTTTTCTTGCCACTCTATATCTACATCATATCAAATATTAATTTCACTCAGTATCTTGTCAGCTTTCTCAACAGCTTCATTCCTTGTCGTCACATCGAATGACTGCTCGTTTGAAACACTGTTCTCTCTGTTCAAGCATGATATCACCGAATACCCTATCACTCCTCCTGATACAATAGTCTACATCAGCCAGAAGGCTATCACCAACACACTGTCCAGACACTTCTAACGGACGTAAACAATAGGCCCTGCAATTAGCCACACCACCATCCACACCCTAATAAAATACCTCGAAAAGCAGCTAAGAGCTTTTTTGTAAAATATATTAAACGTTAAAGCTACCAATAAAATCCAGATTAGCTGAGTCCCGAAGACGATAGTTAGAGGGAGTGTTGAGGATACTGGGAAGCTGTTTGCGAACTTTACCAAAATAGCTACCATAAGCCCAAGTTTGGCTGACATGTACATCCAGAATAGAGAGTTTACGGTGAGACATGCCCATTTATTGAAAAGTTACATTAATTGTAATAAAATGAGACAAACAAAAAATAAATAAGAAGAACTGCCTTCCGAGGACTCCAACAGCGACCGCTAGGAATCCTCGAGAGCGATTTCTATTAAGGAACAGGAAATCATACGCGAGCCTAAGCAATACTCACTCGACTAATAAACCATAGTCTGTTAACGATTCCCTCACTCCAAAATCTGTCTATGCAAGGACAAAAACTAGCCATTCAAACTAATAGAAGTGATCCCGCGCCTCTACATCAGCGGCTTTAACTCAGCGATGAAGTCGAAACAGCTCCTTGAAATGGGCATAACAAACATTGTCAATCTATCCTCCCGCGAATACACCAAAAGAAACCACTACTTCAAATATCTCAACTTGGATATTCTCTGTAATAACTAAGAGGATATTAAAAAGAATTTCAGGATCACCAATCGTTACATCGCCGATGCGCTTAAAGCCGGAGGCACAGTACTCATACACTGTAAGACTGGAGTTTAGGTATCGCCTTGCTACGCACTGGCTTTCCTGATATCTGTGAAAAAAACACCTCTGAAAATAGGTCTGTAACTGCTGAGCAAGAAAGTATCGCTGTAGATCAGTACGCACTTCATGCGTCAACTGTAGACGTACGACCTGTAGAAGCTAGCATTTGTGTCAGTGAAGTATAAGGGGGTGACATGATGTATTGAGATCGTTATAACTAACCGTTGATATATATGTAAGACCAGAGCAAGAGTCTAGCCACTCGCAAAAAGCTCTAGAACTATAGCTACCTGCTATCAGACGTCATTGGCAAAGGCTATTCCTCCACCGTCTACCGAGGCAGGAATGACATCACTTGTACATTGCTTATCAGCACACCCTGTCGCACTCAAAGTTATCGACCTCAAAGGCCTCAAGGACCATATCTCCCGCGAAATGCTTGACACCGAAATCTCCATTCTCAAGGCCGTCAGCAGTCCCAATATCCTCCGCTGTTATGATGTGCTCAAGACCATTAACCACTGCTACATCATAACCTAGCTCTGCTAGTAGGGGGACTTGGCAACTCTGCTGAAGCAGAAGGGCAAGTTCAGCTAGAAGGAGGCTGTACCACTCCTCGCTGATATCGTGACAGGATTCAAGTAACTCGGTGAGCAGAATATCCTCCATAGAGACCTAAAGCCGGCCAACATATTCATAAACAAAGGAGTGTACAAGATAGCTGACTTCGGGTTCGCCAAGAAAAGCAAGGTGTCTAGTTTCCGTTAGAAATATAATGTGGGTTCGCCACTTTACATGTCTCCCGAGTCCCTCAAGTACAACGTTTACTCCTTGAAGAATGACGTCTGGTCTATAGGCATCATCCTGTTCGAGCTGCTCTATGGAAATACTCCCTGGGATTGCAGATCCGAGCGCTAGCTCATTTAGAAGATTAGTAATTAGAAAGTGTCTTTCCCGTCTACACCTTTCGTTTCTGAGTAGACCAAGCAGTTCATAAGGAGGTGTCTGGAGGTCGATGAGCCGAGGAGGATGGGACTCGATGAGCTGATCAATCACCCCTTGATCAAAAGATGCACGGACTAGCGATAGCACAGGTCTGTTAACACTTCAACAGCTGTCTTAAGATAGCGCAATTTCAATCAGGCTTAATACAGAGCTACCCAAGTTTAATACTCTGAAGACAGTTTTAGTCTTTAACAGAAAGTGCGATCTACTGTCCAGCAAATTAATTACTGCAGACTACTTTTCAAACTCATGTAGCAGCTCAGGTAGGACTCCAAGGCCTTCCCACACCTTAGATTCTAGTTGGACAGGGAAATCACCCAGCTCAAGCGAGAAATGCACCCTGAGAAAGTCAAAAAGGTTATTGACTAGTACTATCTCAAATATAAAGGTGCGATCACCGGCAAGTAGTGCTGGCCAGTTGAGAATGTTTAATCAATTGCGCTGAAATAATTTTCAAACGCAAATTAAAGAGGCAAGCAGCTGCTCTGCGCACTGCTAGTGCGGTGGCGGGGAGTGAGGGAGGACCTTAGTGCAGTAATCGACCAGCCCGCCTCGCGGATGACTGAAGAGGAGATCCGGTCAAAACTGGGTCGTGCTTCTATAAGCCTGGATTGAATTTATAAATCAGACGTACTATTAATATTTGATTGGTCTTTTAGCCTTCACAACTACATTCTTCATTATCAGGGGTTGAATACGGCCGGCTGCTCCCAGCATCTCGTCCTGCGCTTTTATTACGATGTAGATCCACCCTTTCTGGAAATGCGATGTCACTTCCTTTATCTGCAGTTTGGAGAAGACGGCCCTGCCCTGTAATAATACGGCAGAACTTTTTCCTTTGAGGATAGGTGCTCCACTGAGAGTCTGGACTAGGCGTTTAGGGGTGTTTTCAGATGAGTAGAGCAGGAAATTGAGTAGGATTTAGTTTTTATTTAAAATGGGCTATCCTTTTGAATCCAGTAATTTTATAACCATTGAAAAACCTCTTTCTCTATAAAGAGGAAGCTCTAATTACTGTTCCAGCTCCAGCTTTTGCGAATAATCAAATCTTAGTAGTCCGCTGATCAACAAGCTCATTCTGTCCCTTTCTCGCTCTGGATTGAGGTCGAGCGTTACAGCGTTTGACAAGGGATTTGTAGTTAAATTTGTGGTTTAGAGCAACTAATTCAGCGATGAGGAAAGGTTTTTCATTTAATTATCGATGACCTTACTATTTTCCAAAATTTGTATTAAAAGTTGTGCCTGAGAGTTTAAAATTTTTTATAAGAAATTAAGTGGACTTTGCTAAGGCTAATGCTTTTGATGCTATTAAACGATTTCGTTTACTTATTATTCTATTTATTCCTATTAATCTCTAAACTTAGTACATAAGTTTAATTCGGGTTAATTTATTATAAAAGCAGCCTGGGACGGACCCGCCGCTGAGACTGTCTGATGTGGAACCAAAAAGTAGCAGGGCACCACAGGGAACGGAGGAGCATGGTAAGAGAAGAGCCGAGACTGAAATTTCTAATCAGAGTAGTTTGACATGAATTGATTAGTTAAAACAATAAATATGCTTAAATTAATTTTCTTAAATTTTCTAGCGTCGATAATCAGGATTTATAATCATTAATGCAGGAAGAGGTCTTTCGGCTCCACCACCTGCAGGTGCACTCTTCCAGATGAGCAGCACGCTTGGAAGCACTACAAACAGCTTGCCCGGTGATTGCATTTGACGAAGATGCCGAAGCAGTAGTGTTTGCACTCCTTGCAGATATATTTGTTGTACCTCAGATTCTTTTCTTGGTAAAATACCATTTTGTGCTTCTTCAAAAGACTTTTCAAAATAGCCCCCTTGTGAGTAAGATATTGGAATAATTAATTTTGCAAAAGTTTATTTTAACGGTTAAGAAGTAGTAGCCATTAGTAAGGGAGAACAGTCGGCTTTTTGCGTTTCCGATATTCGTAGTCCGCCATTCGCATGGGCTGGATAGTGGAGGTGGTCATGAAGTTAATTGCCTCACAGATATTGAAATTGTGAGAGAAGCCGCAATGGTAGGCTTTGGGGAAGGTGAGCACATAGGTACCAGGAGTCTGTCTTATTTTGTAAACCTGAATGCCCTATTTAATGAGTTCTAAAGGGTTTATAATTAAAGTAATTTTAGAAAGATGGTCCTTGTTCGGAAAGCGTTTGTTCACGAATTCTTAAAATTTTTATTTGAGGCTCGGCGGGATTATGTACCACGTTTTTATGCCGCCTTGGTGGTTGTAATTGATGGACGGCATCCACAAGTCCTAGATGTGCCAGCAAAAAGACGAAAATTTCATGGCGATGTAGAGCCAGGGACTTGTTATACCGCTGATCTACCCTGACTTGAATGCTTAGACTTTTGTAAGCGAGCCTTTCTGCTTGTAGAGATTATTGAGATTGTAAGGAGAATTTCTATAGTCGAAAAACTCGTCTTTGTTGGAGGAGAAGAAGGTGCCATACTCCAGTGTGGAAAGATCCGCTGCATACATAACCTAGAGTTAGTCGTCTTCATGGAGGGGGTTGCAGGAAATATTCCAGAACTAATATTCGTCGCGGTCGATAGGAGAACGTGAATCCGCCTCAGTTCGGAACTCGTATTAATTTTAAAATTGGGAAGCATGCTGACGGAATTAAGTGTAAAGAACGCTATTCTTTTCTTGTCTGAAGGGCTTTCCTTTCGAGAGCTAGGAAAGTCGCTGGTACCTGACTGTGAGCAAATAATCTTCCCTCGGCTGTTTGATCGTGGGACTCCACTCCGCTGGAGATTGGAGCTTAACGGCTCCGAAATTGGAGTATTTTTTTTAAAGTTATTCGATGAGAGGAATGATAGGCCTATTCATTTCCTAGACTGACAATTTGATGGTGGGAATTTAGGGAATGAGGGCGTAGTTGTCAGGTCGAGTGGTAGAAGTCTAAAACCTCGAGGTGAAGTACTGCTGAAAATCATTTCTAAAAAGTCCAATCATTATTGTTTTATTAAGTAGGCATAAAATTTTTGGACTTTAATAGGGCATTTTAAATATGGCACCTTGAATCCTTATGATTTTTTAAAGATGCTCAATTCAATTTTCACTGACTTTCATTCTATTTTTTTTGAGATACATCGGCACCCAGCTTACCATCAACTTTTATTTGAACTTGAATGCTGGAGCATAGAATCTCGGGTGATACTCAGGCTACTCGCCTGGTGGTTTTTTTGCAGGGCTGGCCTGATACTTCGCAAATCTGGAGTGATAAATTGCCTCTGGACGAAATTTAGCAGGCGAAGATTCTGACAATAAATTTCCCGAATTACGGAGAGGAGATAAGACCCTGGGGAATCTAGTTTAGATAATTGATCGAGCTACTTCGATAGACTATCAAGCCTCATATAACTAAAACAAATATTCTGGTCTGTCATGATTGGGGCTGCTATTATGCCTACATGCTCGATGCATTATCGCCTGGCCTTTTTCAGAGAATGGTTGCTCTGGATATTTCTCCGTTCGTCCGGCCTTCTACTTTTAAAGAGATAGTTTTCCTATGCGCCTACCAATGGATTCTGATAATGGCGTTCTTCTTGGGCCGATTTGGCGGGACACTGATAACGAGATTCCTCTGCAAAGTTTTCAGACATCGGCCAAGCTATATGTCAAAAATTTGGCATGGGATGAATTATCCATATTGGTATCTCTGGAAAAACTGGATCTTCAGTTCGCTGGGATTAGAGTCGCCCTACATCGCCCAGGACTACAAACCCTCCATGCCCGTTACCTACATGTACGGCACTCGCAAGCCCCTCCAATTCCACACTGAGGAGTGGCTGCTGATGGTGAAGTAGAAAGGGGAAGTAATCAGTCTGGACTCAGGACATTGGCTGATGAACAGGTTTGGGAAGTAGATTGTGAAAGCCATAAAGTCTGCTTTAATTTGAATAGAAATGACTTAAAAGATGAACTATTCAATCATTTTGAAGCTCAAAAGCATTAGTGCCATGAAACTAATATAAAGCTCTGAGTTGCTGTTCACTTTATCAAGCTATAGGTCGAAGGAGTCTCTTCCTCCAGTAATTGGTGAGGTCATCCTGAATCGATAGGTGCTCTTCAGAATTCTAACTACGAATCGATAGGCCGAACTAATGATAAAGAATTTAGTGATAGGACTGCACTTATTTCAGGGTTAGATTCTGCTAGGACAGGCATACTTGGATCTTTAAAGCTTCTAGCTAGAACGTTTCAAAGAGGCCAAAATCTTTTTTAATCATTAGAATAGGCTTACTCAAAATTAGATATCAATGTTGCTAAGTGGCTGCATTGCGATGATTTAAAAATAATAGGCACAATCTCCTCATATTCTATAAACTTTAAAAACCGTTGCCAAATAAAATACTGAGAAGGATGCTTTGCGGCCAGATAGAGCAATCCTGAAATAGAAATAATCAAAAAGTCGAAAGAGTAAAAAAGTTTAGCCTAAACTGAAAGACAGAGATGGCCTCATAAATAAAATTATGATCGAGAGGAAGAAGGACATTAAATTCGAAATTAGAAAATTTTAGATTGCTAGCCCAAAAATTACAGTGTGGCAATAAAAGCCACCCTCAATGTATTTTTAGAATTGATTAATGGAATCACATAGCTCTAGCAATTGCGTTAAGCCTTTCTTGTTCGAATAATGCCGAGTTTGTCTGGAGACTGATTAATAACCCTGCATATCTGCGTGCAATTGCAAAGGCTCTTTAGAATTCATTCACATCCGCTGCTTAAAAAAAATAATAAAACTAAAACTGGACCAAATGTAAGAGGAGGTGTCCTGCTAGATCTGCGGCAAGCAATATTAGTTCAAAATATAGAAATAATTTTCATTAAATTGCAAAATATTTAAGTAGCCCCAAAAGCGCCTGCGTGCCATAGGATTATTCTTAGTTATTGCCATCTTGTTTGCCACTTCTCTAGGATTCATGTATCTCATCCTATCTTAGGCTACGCTATACCAAGCCAACCAAATGCTGATAATTATTTACTCATTGGTCGTCCTATTACTCGTACTTTTCCTAATCTTAATGATCAAGCGATTCATGATAGACAGCTGCAAAACCAAGTTCATAAAATTTAAAAACTGGAGAGTGTAACTGGAGGAAGATTCCACAGATGGAAAAGTTACGCCCATTGAAAATATTTGATTTTCAATCACAAACTTTTCCCTATTTTTTAAAGAAATCCTTGCTAAGCCTAATCGATTTTTAGCATTTTCGATCGCGCCAGCACCATAAAGTCTTTCTTAAATTTGCGCAGCTACAGCGGAGAAATTAACTGATTGAATTGGAATTTCACAGGCCCTCGCGTCACAGTGCAATGAGGGCCAAGTTTATTCTGATTTTAGACAATCTAGTCGATTATGCTTTGCAAGCGAGAATCTACCTCATAAAGATGGTCGCCCTCAGTTCTGACTTCCTGCTTTGTTGCGACAGGGTCTTTGATTTTCTTAGTTTCGTAGAGTAGAGTTTGAGTAATTTATTAAAATGGAATGGGCTAGTCGAAATTCCTTTGGAAAAGGGGAGTATCCCATCTGTTACGAAGTGAGGGCGTCTCAATTCGATTGTAGAGCTATTTCAAGAGATCTTTAGAAAAGGGGTCTTTTCTAGATTAGTTATTCTCAAAGGCCTGCTCTAGATGGACGGGCAGGAAATACAGGCAGTAGGTTGACTTGACTTCTCTAGCCACGCAATATAACTGATAACGGAAGCCCTTGATATAGTTCATCGAATCAAGAATGACGATGCTCTAGGGAGTCAAGTGTCTTTCAACCTCGGCCTTGAGGAGACTCCTTGTGACCTTTTCGGAATCGCTATTTTAGTAGGCCTTGTTTCGATCAAGGCCGAGTGACTCTTCATTGATGAGTTTAGCCTGGCGATCGAGGGATTTGAAGTGTGCTAGTAATTTCTGAGCTTTAGTGGATTTTCCTGATGCGGGATGACCGCATAGCATCAACAAAGGCATAATTCTATGATTTACACTATTTTGGGATTATAAAGGCAGAGGACTCCTTTCAGAGCTGTCTCCTATACCTTACCCATTACCGTCCTGCTTTTCACTATTATCCACATTCTCATCGCACTCCTCGTTAACTAAATTGTTCCCTAGCCCTACATGGATTAGGTCTTTCACCTGGATCAGATGGAACACTACATAGCTGGAGACTGGGCCTACTGGAACGGCAAGCTTACCACTCCCCCTGGCCTATACATCCTAAACTATTTTCCTGTAAAGTATCTCAAGGAACTCGGTTTAACAACATTAATGGCCTGCAGACTTCTAAACAGTTTGGTCTATTTCAATATCAGCCTCGTTTTCCTCGTCGAACTCATAATTAGGATTTCGCCTGACTCAAGACCACTTTTTAAAGCTTCTGCCCTTCTCTTGACACCTACCATCTACTTTTACAACTTCCTTTTTTACACTGATTCTGCAGGATTGACGCTCTTAATAGTCACTGCCTATTTTGTTACAGTTCAGTCCAGAAAAAGGGCATTCCTGACTGGACTCCTTTCAGTGTTCATCAGGCAGACAAATATCATCTGGCTGGTCTACATCTGCACCTGGACCTTTTTGTAGAGCAAGAAAAAATCCTTTACAACAGCTCAAAATATCATGGGATTTTTCCTTAAACAAATCTGGGCGGACAGAAACATAATAATAAAGCGGTACTTTTATCAACTGTTGACAGTTTTTTTCTTTATCTGGTTCCTTTACAAAAACGACTGGAGAGTGGCTCTAGGGGATAAGGCTAATCATTAATTTTCACTACACTTAGCTCAGATGTGCTACCTTCCACTTTTCATCACTGTTACAATTCCTCTCAATCTCAATCAGCTGTACAAGATAGCGAAGCTCTCCTTAAGCAGGATTATGAACAATAGAAACTCGCTGGCCACATTCACTCTGCTGTGCTCCCTGCTAATCCTGGTAGTGGACAATTTCACAGTGGCTCACCCCTTCATCCTCTCCGACAATAGGCACTATACATTCTACATCTATAGGAGATTTCTGGCAAACAAATTAATCGCATTGGCACTAGTGCCTATTTATGCTCTCTCGTATATTTTCATGTTCAGACTCATCGTACTTACAAAACAACAGCTTCTCAATTACATCTTTTTACTCAGCTTCTCTGCACTCGTCCTTGTCCCAGCAGGCTTGCTTGAATTCAGGTATTTCACAGCCTCACTACTCTTTGCGACTCTGCTGGTAGACTAGAACGAACGGTTCAAGTAAGGCTGTCAGCCCGCGTAGATCGATATGCGCTAGACGGTGGTCTTCAGAGTACTAGGGAATTTGGCGGTAGGTTCTGTTTTTCTTATGATGCCATTTGGAACATAAAATAACAGATTTATGTTTTGATTGTTTGAAATTTATGGGAGCAACTGAAAACGTTTCCAGGAACATCACTTTCGGGCTGCAGCCTCTTCAAAGGCCTTTTAATTTCTATGATCCCAGTACTAACAAGACTTATGAACTTCAAACCTTCGATGTCCCCACAAGATCCTAATTAGATGACTGTCTGCTAGTGCTCGAGTTCAGAAAAAAGAATTTCGAGCATGTGGTTGGGCTGTTGGACTACTAATGGAGCGAGAAAAGAGAACAGTGCATGAGTTTTTTCAAGGTGGAAATGCTAATTTAAAAAATGAAGATGACAGTTGAATTGAAGTCGATCAGTTAGGTGGTTCAAATAGGTTAATTTTTACTACTCAGCCTCAAAGGGTTCAAAATAATTTATTAAAATTTCAGACAGTATGTTGAGGTAAAAAAAGAAATGATTTTGCTCGATCTGCAGGATAAGCTCAAGGTGTGGATCAACCCCAACCTGACTCTGCCTTTCGGAGAGCAACAAGCTCAAGACTAGCCTTAGCGGTGGGAGGAAAAGACTATTGGGAGTTTGCTTGCCTGTTTCTAACGATAAACAATCAACAACTGGGAAAAAAAGAAGCTTTTTGATTACCTCTAGGACAGGCTCATGACTCCGTTAACCTTTGTCAACACCATCTTGCTAGTCGAAGAATTCATTAAAAAATTGGGAAAAAGGAAAATGTAGTCTCTGCCTGTGAAGCCGATGCCAATTATGTGAGGGTTTATTATGTGATACTCAAGTCAATCGTTTGAAAAATGCTCTCTGAAACTTTCTAGGAACCCAGGAGGGAAGTTAAGACTAACGACAGGCATCGATACACCTTGCCTCTCGCTGCGGATAATCTAACGTGCCAGTTTTTACCGCTCGGTCTTATTGCCGCCGTTGTGCTTAATTTTAATATGGAGGTTGAGTGCGACATCACAGCCATAATATTTATCGCAGGGTTAATAAGGACATTTGAAGGATTTGTTGATTTCTGCTGAGGGTCTTCTGTTTTTGCGTTTGCTCTTGAGAGTGGTGATTCGAGCGTGCTCTTTCTGGAGTTCTTCGAGCTGGGTGATGTGCTCCTGGGCAATGCGGTTGTCGTTGGAGAGCTCCTTGATCTTGACGATCATCATCTAGTTGACCAAATAGGTCTTCCAGAACTCCTGGTAGTAGGATACATGTCTCTGGAATTTGGGATAGACTGGTCACGAAAAAACCTGTCGAAATATTTTTTTGGTTGCGCAGATACTCGTTGATCCACTCGTCTTAACGATTCTTGATTCCCTTTAGCACATTCAGTCTGCTGAAAATCGCCTTCTAGATCTCGTCCAGGCACTGTGCTTCGTCCAAGTTCTCGTTCATCTAACAGCTATAATTAACGAACTTAATCACTTTCGAGGCTAAGTCACGAATTGGTTCCACAGAGTGCTTTTGCGTTAGGGCTTGCCGAGCCTAATGGCCTCGCGGAGAGCGCGATCCTTGCGGTTAATTTCACTATTAGCCCGTGAAATAACCTTAAGGATTTTTTCCTAGTCGGCAGGGATTCTCTGCTTGTAGCAGAGAGATACATTCTCCTTGACTAGCTTGTTTATATCGTTTTTCAGTCGTTTGAGGTCGTCGGGCTGGCACTAAGCTTTCTCTTGGTTAACTTTTCGTTTTAGCTTCTCCACCTCCAACAAATTTATTTTCCTTAAATGGCTGATTAAATTTGCCTCTCGGTCGTTATACGTCTTGCTCACTATGTATAGCAGTTGGTCTAAAAGCTAGGGATTTAACGTCCAGTTATTCTTGGCAATGAGATTCAGAGCGAATTTAAAAACTGGCTCAGGCACCCACCTGTCATGCTAGATTACCGCCTTGGGATTGCAGGCGCAGTAATGAACATTCCTCAATTAGCTAATTGAAGATTAAATTTGACTTAGGTAATTGAGAGTGCCAATGGAGTCATCTGCCCTGGTCGCCCAATCCTGGAATTCTTTTGTAGATTTGAGCATGGAGACGAGCTGGGTATTATCATAGCGGAGGTGCTGCAGCTCGATGAGGTAGGAAGTATCAAGGTTCTTGTCGATTTTGAGGAGATCCATTTGATGAAGTAAGTCGTAGTACTTTTAACGAATTTCATCGTTATCCTTGTCCTTTTATACTAGTCGCTGGTTCAAGGCATTAATCTCCTCAGTCAGGTGCTCATTCTGCACTGTCAGCACGCTAAGTTTTTTTTAGAGTGCCTAGATGGTGATCGAAAGTTCGTTGATCCTCTTTTCACGCTGTAACTTTTCTTCGAACTCATTCTCCAAGTACATTCTGGTTTTGGGGAGGAATTCGTTGGTGGATTTATTTTAATCTGCTTTTTTCTTGCTTCCAGGTGGAACTGATGCGGAGCTTGATGAATTGCTATTCATATTAATATTATTTATATTCATGCTTTCATGTCATTAAGGCCCATATCCTCGTTTTGCTAGAAAGACCGCTAGTACTACTAGAGGCGAACGTTCATGTCCTTATCTGGGTGCCGAGGATTTTGCAGGAAACTGTGAGCAGCAGGGTCGTCCAGAATCAGAGTAAAGTTTTTCACTCTTCCCTCCCTTATGTCGTTAAGTTCCTTGAAAAGTCGGGAAATCCTAAGGTTAAACTAGGAGTCGCTATCGCAGAAGTGGTTAATGCCCTGGAGGTGCTAATAAATTTTTTCCATGAGTCCTTCCACAGTTGTATAAACTCCTCCGAGAGTTCCGTAGTTGAGCTCTAGCTATAGTTAAGGAATAGTAACTCCACATGTATCGCTCTTGAATAGGTCTCTCCGCATGTCTTGTTAATAGGTTTCCGGAACCACATTCATGGTAATCTTTCTCCCTCTTTCAGGGATTTATCCTGTTGTCTTGACTTCGGATGAGTGAGCACCGCAATACTAGCAAGTGAAGGCCATTATAATCATGTTCTTAAAGTAGGGGACCGAGGTTTGGCACATGCGGATTTGGCCAACTAGACTGCACGCATGACAAATAGTCTAGAATCCGATTCCCTCCTAGGACAGGATGTTGGACTAATCGAAAGGCTTCGTGAAATCGATTTTATGGCTACCGATGTAAAGTTCTTCGTTTTAGTAGCTGTACCCCATGGTCTAAGTCTACTACTTAGTCCTCACGAACTGAGTCACCTTTAGTTTGGGGTCCAGCTTGGGAGCGAAAGGGTTTTTGATGAATGAGTTTCCACTGGGGTCTCTGATCACCAGCTAGAAGCTGGCTCCTCCAAGGAGTTTTCTGATTTTGTCAAAGAATAGCTAGAGCTTCTAGTAGTTCTAAGGGTCCTCGACCTTCCTAAGGGACTGGGATTGCTAAAGGTTGCTAATCACAGTGCTTAGGATCCCTTCAATCGTTGATATCTCCCCTCGGTTGTTCGGCGGAATCTACAACTAGATCTGCGGGATGCTTATGCTTGCGAAACTACTCCTGATCACCTCTCGATCCAAGTCGGCTTTGGATTAGCATCTGAATTTCAGTTAGATTCCCTTATTTGCTATTTTGCCACCAAACTGTATTTAGTTGTTTTTGTTGCCACAAGCCTCGCAGGCAAATGAGACCAGGATAATCTACTTGAAGGAGGGTATTGAAGTGAGGAGCATGGTGGTGAGTCCGTTTTAGCGGCACTAGGTGCAGACTGACTCGACGACAGTGGGAGTGCTGTCGAACTTGATAGAGTCGAACATAATACTTTAATAGGTGGGGAATGAGTATTTATAGAATGTGAATTAATTAGTTGCCAGTCTACTAACATTTATAAAATCATTAGGCCTATTAGAACCACTAGCGCTTCATACTTAGAGAATCGCTGCAATCCGACCCGCTCTCAGAACTTCCCGACTCCGGAATCAACTTTCCAATCTTCCTTTCGAAGTGCCCTCTCAGATGGTCGTTCATGAACTACACGAAACTAACATTGCACTCTGAATCAACTCCTTATAAGATTTCCTATGCGGAGAGTATCTAGGTTTGTTCGATTAGTCTGATCAGTAGCTTATCATTTTCAAGCAAATCTGCAGGGTCAGTTGGCGCTTATCCTATCATAATATTCAGCCTAGTTGAAATTTAATTCAAGTCCTTTCGAGTTTGGATAGGGTTGTTGTCGAGACAAAGGAACTAAAGAGGTATTGTGCAAAGAGGAACCAGCTCTTATTATTTGCAAAGGTAGTTTCCTTATAGGTCAAGCACTTTGACACTTGGATGATAGCTGAGGCTGTCAATGTCACTTATCTTGTTGTAGCTCGCATAAAGTTAGCAGAGGGAAAGGTGGCAATTTACTCCGTCCAGATTAGTTAACAGATTGCGTGCAACCCAAAGGACCCTCAGTTGCTTGATGGAAGTCCCGAGGTATCGCAGCGACTCGAGATTTGAGTCAGTGATATTTAATTACCTTAATTGAGGTAAAAGGGAGCCTAAATCAAGCATGTCGCCAACATCGAAATTGAAAAGTAATTAAAATGATGCCACTGTATCAAAGAGTTACTCGCGGATTCCAGTAATTTTTGTGATTGTCTAAGATGAACAGTCTGTGAAAATTCTTTTTTGCTTGTAGATTCGGCAGCTACGAGGCATTCGAATAAACGAGTCCTTTTTAGGGACAAAATTGTAATTATTTTGCCTGAAGGTCTTTCGCATAAAACTATTTTCTGATTTTTTTCTGAGAAGCATCCTTGGTTTCAAGTAGCTGGTTTATTGCAAGGTTGGATTTTAGTTTGTCTATTAAAAGAAATTTTGTCTGGTCTGCGTTTTTCTGAGGAAGGAAGAAGATCGAAGAGATGATATTGATTGCTATCTTGAGAGTGGCTGGCGAGACTAAGAAAGCTAATAATTTAAAGGTTAGAGTTTGGCGGGGGAGCGGTATTGACTGGGGAGCGTGAGTCTAAAGGCAGATGATGATTTTTTAAGAAGCGTATTGGGTCTGTGCATATATTAGATAGAGATGGAATCATAAAAGCTGAGAGAGTAAATATAAAAGGCTCTGGGAAGTATGAATTCTCTTATGCAGCTCAAGGATTAGTTTAAAGTCGAATTATCGGGGGAGGGCAGTGTCGACTTGAAGGTCTCTCAGCTTAAAGATTTTCAAGGAGAGCTAGGTGATTAGCTTTAAAAGGTTTTTCTTGAAATATAGAAAATCTTCAAAAAAATATATTTACAAGTGCAAGCCTTATAGCAATAAATCAGGATTTAGAGGCAGAGATGCCTGGTGCTCGAAAATTAAAAATTCACTCTCAAACTTGAGCTAGATGATTTGAAGGAGTTCTCTGCAAGACTGGCCGAAAGTATTACCAAAATCGAGTTCTAGCTCAGAGATAGCATCTAGCAACGAACCTTAATTTAGAAAAATAATCTCACTTTACTAAACAATTATTAGTTGCTGCTCACCTCCTTTAACGATATCAAGTAGGAGCATCTACTCTAAAAAACCAGAAGGATCTAACTGGAGGCCAAGAGGAGGGACTTGGCCGACGAGAACGAGGAGCTGGTGGCTATTCAACGGGAGCAGGAGAGTCTGATAGCCTTACTGAACGATTAAATAAGGGGGTGTAAATCTAGGTTATTCGAAAAATAGAGATAATCGTACCAATCAGTGTAAGCTAAAGTGGTTGGGCTATAGGAGGTGTACGGATTAGACTTTGATATGTGTAATGAAGAGAGTGAATTAGCCCCCTCCAGCAAGAAGGAAACAGATTTTTTGTTCATCCACTACTTATTATTGGTCCAGACCACCAAAATTAATTTTGATATTCAAGAGTGGAACTCTGTGGATTTGAAGACTGAATATTAGGAACTCATCAGCACTCAGGTCCCCCTGCACGAGTGGACGCAGTGGATCCTGAAAAAGTTCCATACCTTGACAGGCGTCGTCCGGAAAGCAAGTTGATTGATAATATGAAATTCTAACGGAAGGTTTCTACCCAACGATCATTGCTCGATGAACAGACTTTTAACTAGTAACTTTTCCTTACAGAAACGTTTACAAATTAATAGGGCAACCGTCAACTAGGCTAAGTCAGCGGAAAAATTAAGTCAAGCCTTAACTCCTCAAAATCAACACTTAAGCGACCGGAGTCTTTTATCACAACTCCCTCTTCGACATCAGGTAGGTGTGGGTCAAGGGCAACATCGGGGCAGGCGCGAACGGAAAAGTCGTGTAGGCCTTTACGGCTGATGGGCTTAGAGTTGCTGTTAAAATCTATTAGAAATACAAAATCAAATAACGAGGATTAAAGGCACTCAACAATGAAGTATCGATACTTTCGCGGCTGAAACATCCCGGAATAATCGAGCTCTTAATGGCTTACTAATCAAAACGGCAATACAAGTTGGTAATGTAGTATGGGGGGGAGGTATCGCTGCTGAAGTTAGCGAAGCTCCAAGTCTTCAAATTCCAGAGAGATGACTTCGTAAGGATAGCAGTGCAGCTACTGGAGGCAATAGTTTATCTACACTAATAGGGCTTTTGCCATAGAGATATTAAGCTTGAAAACATCCTTTACTGTTAGGACAAAGTCAAGCTTATTGATTTCGGCTATGCGTGCAGAGCCTCCAACAAAATCAACTCTCACTGCGGTACTTTGAATTACATGGCTCCGGAACTCATCGCTGGCAAGATCTACGATGGTACCAAAGCGGACGTGTGGGCGACTGGGGTCGTCCTTTACTTTTTGATGCAGGGAACGTTCCCGTACTCAGGGTTCGACGAGAAGGACTTGAAGAAAAAGGTGGCGAGAGGGTAAATGAAGCGATTTGAGGGATGGTAGGATTTTAAACCATTAGTCGAGGGGATGCTCCTCAAGTAGTGCTAGAACAGGTTGACGGCGGCTTAAGCTCTTGCATTTATTTTAAATCTAGAGTGATTAACGACCTATGAATTTGAACGAGAAGTTGAGCGAAGACGAGCTTGCCAAACGGCTCGACCTGCACAGGGCCAAACTCACCTCCCTCCTCTGCAACTCTCACTAGGACATACAGTTTGACTCTCTCTATAGAGTCGTTTATCTCGCTTTCAAAAACAAGCTCTAGCACAAAATTAACGAACACCTCGACTCGGAAGTTAGCTAGGCCTTCCTGTAGAAGCTGAGGAGTTTAGACTCTTGCGCTGCTCATTAGTTAGTGGGCTAAACTGAAAAACACTTATCAGTGATAAGAAGAGCAATCTAGAACTATGCCCCCATCTTCCTTTACCTTGATAAGCATTACTATTCTTAAAAAAAGCTGCCCAAGGCCGAAGCCAAAATGTATATGGGCCTAGGGAGAGCAATTGATAATCTCAATTTCCCTAAAAGACTAATCTAGCAACTAGTTGCAAAGATAATATAATCGACTCCTTAAGGACTGGCCGAGAGTCCCCTGCTCAAGATTTACCTTATGCTGAGCAGATCAAGCCAGAACTGGAGCTCTTAGTTCAAGGAAAGTATGCTGAAAAGCCTCCAGCTTTAGCTTTAAGGCATCCATGAAGAATAATGGGATAAATAGCATCTGAACAGGATATATAATTTCTTCAATAGTTTGCGGGGCAAATCCACTTTACTATTCGAGTAAGAGCTTTGGCAACTCCCTTTTCTTCTTTAGTCTATCAATTTGACTTCCAACTCCAACCTACTCCTTCCCAGCTTGCTGAAATCCTTTGAGTTCGAGAGCATCATGCAAATCTACAGACTTCATGTTAATTAGCCTCTTTTCTAGAAATTCAAAATTAGTTTAGTTGGTCATATCGGCTAGCTTACCAAACCTAATTTTGCCACGTTAAACATCGATGCTCTTGCTGTACAGTTCAAAAAGTACCTAATCTAACTGCCTACCACCATCATTTCAAACACTTCCACTCATCTAATTGTTGTCAGAACCGCCATCCGGACTGCCCTTTAGAAATTTGTCGAATCTAATTAAATTCCTTTCATTGTCGCTCTGGTGGGAAAAATAAATAAAGAAATGCTCGCAATCCCATAGTCCTAGAATTGCGGCCCTGGCTCTAGTGAAAAGCTTCATGATTTGCTGCTGATGATTCGAATAATCCAGCAGAAAGATCTGTTTTAACAATACTACCGAAAAGCTCTTGTTAACCGAATCTGCGAAAGAGGTGCGCTCAAAGACGAGTTTGAAGCCCTTAACTTCATTAAATTGTAATGTGGGGTCCTTGAGGGACACAAGATATAAAGCATACTAAAAGAGACGCAAAGCACTTAAAATTCAATTGTAACTCCTCCGACTCTGAAAGTGAGATTATTTAGCTCAACAATCTGGCCTTTTCAGATTCCTGATGTAATGCCCACATGGTTCCCTCTCCCTGAATTTAAACATTTCGAATAAAAGTTCAAATCAGACTTCCCGGCTAAATCACTGACTTGGCTGGGAAATAGAGGACAAGGAGTAGTTAAAACAAATTTTAATTCGGGAGTTTTCAAACTTCTTGAAGTTGACGCACCATGCCTCTACATCCTTCTTAATTTCTAGAACAAGGACGTCGTGCCCTAAGAGAAGCTAGTCTAGCTACACGGTTTTTAGCGAAACTAACTTATTAAAGGATTGTAAAATTTATGCCATTCTGGAATACTTTTTAAATAAAAAGGTCTTGTAACTTTCAATCGCAGTTTCTAGAGCAGCAAACTCAGACTACGAATCTAAAGCAAAGACACGAAGTTGCCATGCAAGGATATGCAACTCGACCTACAAACACTAAGGGCAGTCGAAATGGAGAGGAAACTGCTCTTGGAGAGCGTACTAGTAAAAATACTAAAATTAAAGAAAGCAGTGAACTTTTAAGAGCTGCAGAGCTAAGCAGATAAAGCCCTATTTTTGAAAAATGGGAGCAAGGTTAGCAAGTAAAACTTATAGCGAGTGCTAAATGGACTAGTGGACCGCGCCTTTGCGAGGAGGTAAAATTAAATTATCCATTATTCTGTCTGATTCATTCATTCGTTCTTAAAGGTCTGGATCTAGGCGTATGCGTGTGGAATTTTTCTTTTCATTTCCTAATTTTTGTGCAAATTATACTAATCCATCGCCTTTCTGATGTTCTCCGTCCCCTTCCTCTTTTTCTTGTCCTCAAGAAGAACCATCTTGCGCAAATGCTTTTCTTGCTAGGCGTACAGCCGCTATTTCTACTTTTAAAGATTCTTGGCAGCCTAATTTTACTACCTTTGCCGTTATTGCTAGAGCAGTATTGCTTTTCTCTGCTAGTCGTTCATCCCTTTCCAGTGGTAGGGCAAAACCCTATGTTTTCCGAGCATACTCTCGCAAGTGGCTGTATTTTCTGTGTAAAAATCGTGATTTGTGATATAATTGAGATGGTCAAGCCTCGCTTCTGCCTCCTATCTCCTGAACTGTCGGTCTCTGTCCAGTTTTTATTCGAGCTGCTGCATGTTGGACTCCTTGACTGCAGTCTCCATGGTGGTTAGTTTCATGGCCTTGTCATTTTAAAGGGCAGTCCTCAGCTAAGCGATTTGTTTCGATTGCTCACTATAGAGTCGTTTTTCCTAATCTAACAACTCTTTCTTGCGCTGTTTTTCTTCGATCTGCTGGCGAACCCAGTCCTGCTGTTGAAGTTGCTGCAATCGTTTCCTGTCGCCGTAAGCTGATTAGGAAAGAACTTAAGTCCTATCCGTGGAGGATCTTGAGCCCGTTGGATCCCAACAGATTGTACTCTTGGGAGTGGCTGTACCTTGTTTCAGGAACGTTGTACATTCTATAATAATCACAAGAAGCTTTCGTTCAAAGCTAATCGAAAAGTAGAATCCAGAATTGAAAGTGCGCTCATTTGCCGGCCCATTCCTCTTGACAACGTTGATTTAGAACTGCTGTTCCCCATCAGTTTCGCACTTACTCCGAAGCTCACCACAGAATTTTTTGTCTGAGTTTGAAAGTCTGTAGTTAAACTACTTGTTTGTATATGAGCTTATAACTTTAAAGCCCTTGTTTGAACAGGTTTTTAAAGCTTAGTGGTTCTTTTGAGAATTAGGATATTAGGAAGTGAGTGAAATGAGAAGAGACGGTGATTGGTCTGAGTGAATGAGTTCGGGGAGTGGCTGAGCACTTTGGGAGTGAGCTAATGCTTCTTTTTGACGGTGATTATTTTTCCGAACAACTAAATCCTTTTTTGGAGATAAAGGATAAGGTTTTTATCTTCCTACTTCTGTGCTGCCAACTCGCATTTCTATTTCAGCAGATTATAGGTCTTTTTCTACTGCTATTTCAGCCGAGCTTGCGAGTACTTTAACTTTTCGAAAAGGCAGCTACGCTCCTTCAAATGGGCTGATTCAGCCTATTTCATTTTAGCTAAATGTTTGCTCAGTAGCTAAGTTGCTCTGCCCTGACTTTCAGCAAGTGCCTTCAATGCGTGCAGCTACTTGGTCTTGTATGCCTGTGACCTGTTTTTGAGTTGAGCTATTTCCTAGAGGAGGAGGTGGTTAGCTTATTTCAGTTAAGAATTGCCAAGCTGGAGGAAGACCTATTGGTCATCCTTGCTATTAGAACCCAAAAGATCTTCCCTCAAGAGCTAAACCTAGTCATTTTTGGCCCTTAGTTCCTTTTAAAGAGTTTAGACGGACACCTGCACCTATTGGAGCTGCTTTTCCTTCTATTCCAGAGAACAAGCATACTGCTCTGCATTAACAATTGCCATCGCAAGTTGCTTGTTTAATTCCTAGATCTCTTCTGCAAATCCCTCGTTGTTGAGCTATGCCTGCTCCAAACTGTTCTTTAAGATTTCGAATCTTTCTGCGCTATTTTTCTCGAGATTAGCGATGACAGATTCGTAATGAATTTTAATCTGCTCAATTGAATTATGCATATGGTGATGGGCAAGTTCGACCTGATTGTTCCTCTACTGATCGTCTTGAGCAGCCCTATCTTATAGATTTGTTAATTTATCATTCAGAAGAGCTATCTCCTGGTTGAGTTAAGCAATGATACTGTCCCGCTCATTTATGGATTTGTTCTGAATTGAAATTTTATCAGAACTTTCATGAAGCTGCATTTCGAGTTAGCGAAGACTGTCAACGATTTGCTAGGTCTGGACCTTGAAGTTGGTAAGCTGCTCATTAAGTCGTTCGACTTAGGTCTACTTGGAGACGAGTTACTCGAGGACACATTACTTGTGAGATTAGAATTACTATTTTAATTCAGAGAATCGGCTTTCGGATAGTTTTAGTTGTTAGATAATTGACTAATAGGTCTATGGGTTAGCCTCTCCTCGAAGGACCTCAGGGGGGACGTACTAACGTAATCTCATTATCATTCGCTCTTTTTAAGCAACTTAACTTTTAAGTCGTGTCTATGTTTCCTAGAGCTAACTCAGTTTTTTTTATTGATCTTTGATTCGATTTTGTAACTCGGCCACTTCTATTCTCATATTTTAGAGGAGCCTGTTGCTTTCAGAGAGGAGGGATTCCAATTTATCCTTTTTGGCCTTGAGTTCCCTAGCATCTAGCTTGACTTTATGATCCTTGACTTTCTGGTCCCTGACGTGCCGGTCGAGCTGGTCCTTCAGATCCTAGATTTGCTTGTTAAGGCTCTCCAATTTATCCTAATCACTCATCCTTTCTTAATCAGTTTTGATTATCCGTGACACTGTTTTTCCTTCTTCCCAGCTACTACTTTAGAAGTTGGAATTTGTTCTTCCGCTTCTTCGGGTTGCTTATCCCTGTGCATTTCAACCTCTTCTTCACCACTACTCCCTCCGGCATGCATAGAGCCTTGTACTAAATCTCTTGCAGCTTGAACTAGCAACCTCCTATGTGGGTCTTGTCTCCGTCAAAGGTGAGGATGGCTCCGGGACTGATAATCAAATCCTTAGGGATATTCTTCAGCTCAAGAATGACATACTTTTCAGTTTCAATATCAAATTATTTCATTTGAGGAAATCTTTCTCATGTATATGAGCTGTGCTAGCAAGCTGATCAATACCGCGCTAATTTCCAACCAGCTCATTCTTAGCTGCTGCCCCTTCAGGCTGCGCATCTGGCCGATCAGTTTGTCCTCCTTCTGCACCAACTAATTGTATCCGTGGAAGTGTTTTTCGAAGTTGAGCTGTGAGTTGTTGAGGATTCCCATCTAATATTGGAAGTCGGTGAGTTTGTTTTCAGAGCTGATGATGGTTTTTTGGAAATTGATGATTATGCTAACGAAATAATGCTCCTCTACTTAGTTGTTGAAAGTAAGGGGTTTCTCGAAAGATTAGATGTAGAACACACAGGCGTTGCTGCAATCCCTCTTTTTTCCGTCCACCTCTAGCGTTAGTAGAAATGGAACATAGATTTAAGAGTCCACATACATCATATCTATATCGCGCTTAAAGGCAGCGGTTACTTTTATGATGTAGGGCACCTTCATGTCAGGCCGGAATGTTAGTTTTTGTTTCGGAAGTAGGATTATATCAGTGAACTCCTAATAGTACCAGCCATTAAGTTTGTGAGAAATATAATGCTTCTGAAGAGAATAGGACTGGTCGACCAATTGCTGTTTGAGGTTCTTGCTGATTTCTGGCTTCATGCTCAACCTTTAATATTTAAGTCTGTTATGTCTCTAGTACGCATCCTCCTCTTCAGAGGCTTGGGCGTATAAAATCAGAGTGAATATCATATTTCAATAATCTGCCAAAAACTCAAACGAGATGTCCGCGAACTCGTCCAAATAGAGTGAGCAAATAGAAGATCGGGTATCTGCCGTCATTCCTTTCTATTTCACAGGGTTTATATTCTTTTCAATTTGGTGTTTCTACAAGCAGGGGAGTGGCTTTTCACTACTATCAACGGCGCTTATTCTTTCTTGAAAGGTCTACAACGAATTGTTTAATTATTTCAGCGATATTGAAGACTGCATCAGCATCGCGATTTCAGCCGGAGAACACACTATTTATTTAAGCCCGATATTTTGAGTGCAGCATAACTTATTCATCGCTTAATTTCCCATACAAAATTATATTATCATTCAACATTTCAACTTATTGTCAGTAAATCGAAACATCCTGTGCCTACGAAAGGAGTTCTCCCCAATGTTATGCTGCTACTCGGAGAACGATTGAACTCCATCTCACATCCGACAGCGGCGTCCGTAATAAATTTCAAAGCAGTCTAGAAGCTTATTTTCATGAAAGGACTAGTGTGGTGCTGGATAGACATTCGATTCATGGCGCGAATACTCCCAGGGAAAGTCATGTAGTCCGCAATTAAACTTAGATGCCTGTAGTTACATTTAACTCCATAACTTCCGAAAACCATCTTAATTTAGTTGATGATGGAGGCGCGAGCAGCTTCCACTCCAAAAGTCTTTAGAATGGCTCTAATGTCATTGCTCTTGGTTCTGTAGAACTCAGCCCCATTAAGTTAAAGAACTGAAATAAAATTTACTCCTTAAGTTTGAAGATATGGCTACTTGTTTTTTTAACTGATCAGTCTTGCTTGGCTCAACCCTTTTACTTATCTAAGCAGAGTCATTTAAAGCTGTCTTCTTAGAATATTGGTCATTAGGAATTTGCTCTCTGACAGTGGCACACTAACCATGCATTGGATTCTGCCTCCAGAAAATTTTAATTTCCCCTGCAGGTATTGCTCTCCGACTGTCTTGCCTTTCTTATCTTACTCGTTCTCTTCATAGAGTTAATTTTAAATATCCTCTTAATCCTTCTTATTCTTTTTGTGAACCTACGCGCGAACGAGCCCCTGGCCTTTCTTTTTTAGGGATCGATCAATGTCATGCAAAAATCTCTTCAGAAAGACCTCCCTTACGCAACTTTAAATCCTCTTTGAAGTTAAAGAAAGACTTTCTAAGATTTTATCCAATGGGTGGAGGACCAGTTAAATCTCAAAAATCCTTGCCCTGGCCTCCAATTTTGCAGGTAGGGATTTGTACTCAACAATAGTTACCTATTTCACTAATTAGGAGAGCCTGGTCTTTTTAAGCTTGATCAGCTAACCCTGAATATTCTTCTATGAACAATTTTTAGAAAAGTAGACCTACATTATCGGTGTTTTTATTGTATCGCAACTAGTCATCAAGATCTCTCTGAGTCGAGGCACTCCCAGGGTTAAATTGGCTCCTCCGTGGCCTGCTTGATGAAATGTATTCAATGTCATTTGAGTAGATGGTTAGCCAATTGCTTGGCTGGCAGTGCAGCCCACTGCCTCTCCTGGGCTCATAAGGGAGGCCACATAGTTGAGATGGAATGACTTTTATATGGAGGCTTTGTTAGAAGTTGGTATCTTGCTTTTTCCAAGAAATTCACTAAGCCGTTGCTTCGATCTTTAGGATATGCAGCCGAGTTAGCGATTAGGTTTGTTGAGGTTCATCGTTGTTTCTTTCACTGCGACTGAGCGGGAAACGGTGGTCAGCTTTTCAGTGAGCCAATTATATTTGTCCTTAATGAGCGCATGGTTGTTCTAAAAGAAGCTCCAATAATCATGCCAGATACCCTTATTCGGATTAACCCCGTCGTCTCCGTAATAAAATTGAACAATAGAATTATCGCAATCTCGCACAGTCAAGTCGTAATGGACTATCAAGCCTTAAAGATTTTTGATAAGGCATCGCTGGAGATAGCCACTTCTGCTTGTCTTTACAGCTGTGTCGATAAGTCCGTCGCGTCCGGACATGCAATGGAAATAAAAGTCCTGAGGCCTTAGTCCTGAAAGGAATCGATCTGCAATATAGCCGTGATGTCTTGGATTTGCCGAGAAAGGCTGAAAACAAGCGAGTGTAGTCCCAGCTGCTGAAATAGGGACTCTGCGCCCTTCCAGATCCTGTTGTCCGAGCATAACTGAGCATTGAATATGATTAAAAAGGCTTCCTTTGGCGCCGCTATTTACCATAACACTAAACATGTTCCTAGGAAATTTTGATACTAGTCCGTTGAATACGGAGGTGACTAGCTGTTCCTGCCGACTTTTGTGCATCCCGTATAATTGATCAAGTTCTTTAGAAAATTCAAAATCTTTTATCATCCTGTTGGCGATTTCTGACTCAAGTAGGTCATTTTCCAAAAAGTCCACACCATCCTTCGGAACCGAGTCACTTTGTGTCCGATTATAAAGTCTCACAGTCTTAGGGAGGGCTGCCTAAATTTTTAAATCCTTAGCGACATTGCTATAGATTGTATGATGCAACTATTCGATTTAATTTAATCGCATGATTTAGTGTCCTTATTAAACTTGAAGGTCTTAAAGTCCACACGAAAAACCTCGTCTTTGCAGGAAATTTGTAAATAATTTTGTGAAACTGGTGAATAATTTTCCTGTCGGCTTGGCCCCATAGATTTAAAAGAAATGATGCATGAGTCCAAAAGCACTACCGCTGCCAAGCTGGTTTTTGTCAATAACTCCTGAAATAAGCTCATTATTTAATATTTTAACCTCGCTCTCGTCAACAAAGCCATTGAAAAGCTTTGAGTTTATCTTGGTGGCTGAATTTAGGGAAATTCCTTTGGGCTTTTAGGAGCCTGAAAGCTAAACTACCAATTTAATAATGTTAGAGACAAGCTGCTTCCCCGTCCACAAGAGTTTAGGCTTAATTAAGGCAGGCGGTAGCATCCAGATACGCCTATTGAATGGCAATCCCTGCAGCAGATGCTAAGTGGATTGGTAGAGCAGCTGTTGGTACTAATGCTTGGGGAAAAATCTATTTTTCATAGTAAGATAGACTGAAGATACAATTTGGTCTTGTATTAATTAGCGGATGGGTTACCCGCTTGTGATATTTTGATAGACAGCGTCTGTTAAATTTAAGGAGCACTCTGCTTTCACAGCATAATTTTGAACTACATGCAGGTTCATCTAATCTCCGTCAAAATCGGCGTTATAGGATTTGCAGTTTGCGTAGTGCATTCTCAAGGTTTGCTATTTCGGCAGTACTTTTACAATATGGGACATCATTGAGGGTCTATGCAATGAGGGCTGCCTGTTGAAGAAAACTTGATCCCCGGAGACTACGTGGCGATATACTATCTTCTTCTATTTTCCGGCTAAAAGATTTTTAGCGTAAGCTATCCGCTGTTGCTAACTTATAATATCCAAATTAATAATTTTTCCGTTTTGCTATAACAAATTAGCACCAGGATAGCTCTCGCTCCCATTTATTACCATTTTTCTTAAGATCTACACGTTATATTAATTAACTGGTTCAGGAAACGTAAGCTTTTTGGCCATAAAGAGGGGGATTCCGACTTCATTGGTGGTGAGGGACGGATCAGGGGAGATGACTGACCTCGCTGAGTAATTAACTCTCTTTCCCATGATCTTATTTCTGAAGAGTCCTTACTTCTTTTATATAATTTGACGAACTCCGTTCATCTAGGACATTTGGGTGGAGTGAGCTTTAGATGAATCGATCAGCACGTTGACAAAGTTTTGAACTTAGAGCCACTTTTAGAGAATTTATTTGTTCGACAGGATATCTCTGTCTGTAAGCTTTTCGTAAAACCACTGCTGTCCTTTTAATTCCAAAACTGACTTATTCTCATTTTCAGCTAAAATATTTTTTTTCTGAGCCGATGTCAGCTCCTTCTTATCTGTTGTTAAAAGAAGCTTTTTAAGTGCCAAATTTGACTACAATATCTTTAATAGGAGGATAGTATGGTCATGGAGATACTTACTATCATTTAGGGATGAAACAGGCCTGAATCTGACTGGGGTAACAACTACAACCTCGATAAAAAACATGTCTGAAGTGTTTGCAACTCCTCCTCTTCCGAAAATGAAGTTAAGAATCTTGCACTCATTTAGAAACAGAGCCTTTATGTGTTGTTGTACTTAAGAAGGTTGAAGCAATATTAGTTTTCTCTATTATATAGATGCTTTATTTTTACTGGTGAAATTAGTGTTCGATTAGTGAGGCTATGACCTACTGTTTTCCTCGCTGCCCACTCGCCGAGTCTAGATCAAGAATTTGCTGCACCCCTATCGACGAATGGCACGATAGGGTCGGTTGCAATTTGGGCACTTGTTCATAACTCTTTAAAACAATTATTAAGAAAGTTAAGAGAAAACTGAATTTTAGGAATAGGTTGGTTAGAGGTCGAAAGGTGACTAATTCGCTTAGGCAATCAACTGCAATTTCTGACGCTTTAATTATTTGGCAGTTTTCTACTGACTTTATATAATTCTTTCGAGCTATTCCTTGTCCTTGTTTTTTTCCTTTTTGGGCCGATCAATTATGGTTTACTAAAGGCGTTTTAATTAAAGCGCTTCCCTCAATTTACCCATTCTAACTAACTTAAAAATTTTATTAAAATCTGATATTGTTTTACGCTTTATGCGAAGTTGATGGCAATTTAAACAGCTTGCTCTCATCAATTTTAGTAATCGATCTATCAAGATAGGGTTATATATTGGCAATATAAGTTAAATATGACCCACATGTCCTGGACATTCGTAGGCGTTTTGTTCGCATGTAGCACATTTTTCCTCATCATCTAAAGACGCTCCTAAAGCGCTATCCTCAACACCTCCGCGCTGAGCTTTTTTATCCTTATAGGCCTTTAGTTATGTAATTTACTTAACACTCATTGAACGGACTTGCTAAGGTGTAAGGAATGAAAACTAAACAGCCGCAAGTCTCTTCGATATAAGTGGTTGCATCAACAAATTATTATCAACTAAGTAACAGGATTATCGTAATGCAGTTTATCAACATTAAACCATTTCGATCTGGTAGAATAAACCTTCCTTCAGCTATTCAACTGTCACGTGACTGAGCATGCCCAAACCTTCTAGACAGCCTTTCACAAGTGCCGCGAGTAAAATTATGCATAATCCTCGATAATCTTTGACTGCCTGCTAATCGTTGCTAAAGATATACTAAATAAACTGATTTTTTGTTTAAATTACCTCTATTTTTTAAGTGAAATTGTTTATACGTATATTTTGCTTAATAGAGCCAAAGATTTTTCCAAAGACTTTATAAAAGACATGTTCAATGTAAACAAGCTTTTCGATGCTTTGCACAAGTCTCAAGTCAGCTGTCAATTATATTAGCTTTCTGCCAAAGGAAAATCCAAGTTCTTGGATGGAAACTACCTTATGCTATCGAGCTTTGTCTAAAAGGCTGTATTGTCTAATGAATCCGTGGAGCAAATAATAAAGTGAGGGCTCTTGTTTACAATCCATTATAATTATTCAATCTCTTAATTATTTCAGACTAGGACAATGTTGAGCTGGAACATTTTTTACATTTTAGTACTGAGCTTGCCGTTCTCTCCACTGCTGACTTACCCTACGCAATACTTATAATCTAGTTTTCTAGTAGTCAAAGTGATTCTTTATTTTAGATTCTTATTAAATCTCCATTTTAATTGGAGAAGACTTTACTTTTTATTCTGGCTGTGTTTTGCGCTTTATAAAATGGTTGAGTGTGCCAGGACTGCTTGAATTGTGATTTTTTATAATGGAGTTTGATTATTTTCTATATTACTTATTCAATCCAATCCTATATAAAGGATCCTATAATTTATATAATGTATTAGGTTAATTCTTCATAGTTGGTAACCTGATTTATTTTTTTTCTGGCAATTTTAAAGGGGATCTTTAATATTTCTAGACACAGAAAGGATTGGTCGGTAAATTTAATTTTTATTTTAGAATATTGACTGAATAAATGCCAGCCTCTGCTAGACACTATTTTAATTAGATATAAAGTTGAGAATATTGGATGTCCTGATTCGGTACTTTAATGAGCTTTGCTGAATGAATTCGTTCGACATTTATTTCCATTCTTTATCTGTACTCATTTTTATCTGAAAGGACTAGAATCAATACTCTAGCCCCTTTAGTCTTAATCTAAATTTAATCTATGTATGTGCTATCGAAAAGGAGGGTAACTTTTTTAGTGTAAGCCATAATATTATTAGCTCTGTCTTTAATTTTCTCCAACCACGGAGTAGAATCTTGTATTTTGTAAGTAATATTATTCATTTTAACTTTCACTTATCTAATGCATTTATAGCTACAACATAATAATTTCTTAGCCTAAAATTTGAATATATTCCCCCAGGCAAAAAAGTTTTCTACTCGTACTTCAAATTTACTTATGATAAACCAGATTTATCGTCAAAGTAAGGCCTGAAGCATTTGCATGGAAAAGTTTAGCAAGTTGGCTCCTACTTGCAGTTATCTCCTATTACTAAATCACCGAAGCAAGGCCCTAAGCGTCTCTAATAATATTTAAAAGGAGAGAACGGATTGAAATATATCTTATTGGTAAAAGAGAATAAAATGCTTAAACCATCTTCTGTTAAAACTTTCCCATTTTTGCTTGGGACCAATTGAGCTTATACAAAGGCACCAAATTTATATCCAGCTTAGGATTCGAAAATATACAACAAATTTCTCTTGCCGTCACAAACCTAGTGGAATTTTTAAGCTTAAAAGTTGAATTTTTCAGCTTAGAAAATGATTAGTGCATTATTTAAACTTATTGCTTTGGAATAGCAAACTTCATTAAGGAACTTGTATTATTCTAAATCTAAAGCTTTGCATTCGTAGAGAGTACAAGCTTGGTACAGGTTGAAACATTCGTTGAAATTAATACTTTTGCCAAGATTTTGAATTAAAAGTTGCATTTTTTAAGTTCGAGCCTTTAATTATTAATCCATGTTTTGTAATGATTCCCCTTAAAGGTTAGTAATTTTTAAATTTGCGATTTCTCTGATCATTTAAAGTTGTTCAATGGACAATTCATCTCTCATTCCGTTTAGATATTTATTAATTATTGGGTTGTCTTCATGGAATTGCAGTTTAGCTTTGGTAAATAAAAACTTTTTAGCAATAATTTCTTCCTACTAAATTTTGCTGAGGATGATATCTTTGCTGTTCTATAATTGGCTGGTTAAAAAAGATTTTGCTTTTTAGTTGTATTATTTCCTTGCCTTAAATAAAGCTAAAGCATGAGCCTTTAGCTATTAGATTTCCATATATATAATAAATACTTTCATTCAATCAGATTATATATGGAAAAAATATTCTCTGGCATTAAAGGATACATCAAGTCCTATGCAAAGCCCTCTGATTAGGACTTTTAAAATAATGGATTTCTAACTCCTTAGCAATTCATGACTTCAGGTGATTTACTTCAAAATTGTGGGTGGAAATGGCAAAAGGCCACCACAAATCCTGATAATCTTCTTTTACCTGATAAACAATTTCTTAAATCGAGGGGAATTAGCTAATATAGAATGGCGAATCTAATCTAGCAGATGTCTAAATAAACGTAAAAATAGGGGTTTGTTATGCCAACTTGCTAATAAATATTAATCTAGGAGTCAAATGAACTTAGGAACTATGATTTGTTCATTACATACGATAGCTATTATCACTGTCCTAGGATGTGGATGACTGGCACTGACTCCCAAGGAAGAGTTCTTAATAAGGATCAAATTTTCTAGGATGTCATGCAAACTTCTCACAATCAGACAGTAACTGAGTAGTTGTTCAAGCAATTAGGTGTTCGAATGGTAACAATTCATCCTTGCAAACACAGTGAAGTATTTCTGATGCTAATAGGGAGGTTAAAATAGAAGAAAAAGAAGGTATAAGCTAAACATGCGTTGTTCATGTTCCTAAAATTTCTAGGATCAATAATTCCTACAATCAAGTACGATTTTACAATAGATCTTGACTTTTGATAAATGTCTAATTAATTTATTTTGTTTCGTATATAAAAAAAATAAGATTATTTTGATGTGTGGTAATTTTATTTAGTATTCTTCTTTCCTTTCTTACTGCCTTGCCTTTCTTAACGTTCAATTTTTCCTTCCGCTTATTGGTGAAAAAATCTGAATTTTTATATTTTTATATTCCCTCCGTAACTTATCAGACTGTACAGGC